>CAKNYM010042701.1:0-46318 GCA_932195095.1 Andricus curvator
TATAGCACTCCAGCAGGTCGTCTCTGAGTATTATATACTGGTATTAACCAGTATGTCCCCTACACGAGAACTTTACATGGCGCGACTGCATACTCTAAGGTGCAAGAAACGCCCAGAGCTCTCGCAATTCTCGCATCGTATACCTGACGGCCTGGCGAACCTTTTCTATTGTCCGGCGTTCCGCCTCAAACAAACTCCAGTTTGAAACTCGACGAGGCGTCGTGGTGCTCAACCGGAGGCTACTGTGTACGTTGCGATGGTACCTTTATAATTTAAATGGCTCTGTTTCCACCGGGGGCTACTGTGTACGTAGCGATGGTATCCATTGAGTGTAATTGCTCGGGAGACAGAGCTTTCTCAAAATACGGTGCGGGCTATAATTTCAGAGCTCCGACTGTTGCTTAGGGCATGGTTGTTCGAAACAAAAACTAAAATTGGTGGACCCGGTAAAATGGTAGAAATTGACGAAAGCGCCTTCGGAAAACGGAAATATAATCGAGGGAGAAAAAGGAAAACTAGGTGGGTGTTGGGAGGTGTCGATGGGGAATCGAAAAAGTGTTTTTTTAAAGTAGTAAGCAATCGGGACGCTAACACGTTGCATGATATCATAAAAGAAAATGTTTCACCTGGCACGCATGTTATAACGGACTGTTGGAAAGGGTATTGTGGTATAGATCGTGTGCATTACATACATTCTACGGTAAATCATTCAAACAATTTTATAAATCCGTCAGATCGCAATATCAACACGCAAAGAATAGAATCTTAATGGTCGAAAGTAAAGCTTGATATACGTAGGCGGATTGGTAGAATGTCAGTTTCTAGAAGTGACGATTATTTGATAGAGTATATTTGGAGGAGCATTCCAACGGCCATGCCACGCTGAAAAAACCAGTTCTCGTCAGATCACTGAAGTTAAGCAGCGTTGGGCGCGGTTAGTACTTGGATGGGTGACCATTCGAGAATACTGTGCGCTGTTGGCATATTATGGGTGTGGTGAGCCCAAATTTGTAGTTATTTATAGATAAAAGAAAACTGTCCACCTAGAAACACTACCCGAATCGGGTAGTGTCACGCCTACCCTGAAAGGGAAATGGCTTAATGGTATATATGCATGGTTCAGCTGAAGAACTTTTTATAGATACTACTAAGGCACTTTTTAAGTTCTACCCCCATTAAATGCATGTCAGGTGAATTTTTCATGATTAAATTATAATTACTTTAATAAAATAAACAAAAAAAACAACGCATGCTTCATTGACAAGTGGACTAGGCCTATTAGGGATCACCACGTGAAAAAAAAACGCGCCTCAGTCTCGACCTCCATGCTGGTGTGGAACAGAGCCATTTAAATTTTGAGGGTACCATCGCAGCGTACACAGTAGCTTCCGGTTGAGCACCACAACGCCTCGTCGAGCTTCGAGCTGGAGTCTGTTCGAGGCGGAGCGCTGGACAATAGAAAAGGTTCGCCAGGCCGTCAGGTATGCGATGGTACCCTGACATGCGTTTGAGCCAAGGGTTATGCAAGCGAAGCGCCTACTCAACCGCAGCCAGAACAAGCCGGCAACAGAGAAATAGAGGCGACACTGAGACCAACCGCGCGTAGGCATCCAATAGAGGAAGAGCGATGCTTCAGGACTCGGAGAAACGTCAACATCCAGGTTTCTCTCAAGTCCAAAGATCTGGCTGAACTGGATAACGAGCTTTGTGGAGATTTTTCCGAAGAATCCGCCCTCTGGACTATCAGTTGTAGTGTGTATAATGCAGCGAGAGCTTTGGCGGTTGAAAACCGTAAAAGAAAACCAAAGACTGATCATAAGACCAAAATACGAATGCATCAACTCAGCACAAAGATAGGCTGGGCAAGATAGGACGCATCCCGCATTCAGTGTGGGATTGACTACATAACATCTGGCAGAAATTTAACCGCCAAGGTTCGACAGTTCGCGCGCGAACTGCGGATCCGTTATCACACACTTAATAAGTCAGAGCTGCTGACCATCAGGCAGCATATTGTTGACATAATACGGGTACGATCTGACGCTAGGAGAAGTCTAGAGCGAAGGGAGAGGTGGGTCAGAAAAAACAAACAGTTTTTCTCTGACCCATCTCGACTCTTCCAAGATCCTCCAGTTACTGTCGAACATCCGCCCAAGCCAGAGGAGGTCGAAGCATTTTGAAGAGAAGTCTACGAAGTCCAGCATCCACTGAAAGAACACTCAAAGAGAATAAATAGCTTTAAGGAGCTGTGCAATGCCCTTCTGATGGAAGAAGTTTCCTTCAACCCATCAGCATCTGGCCCACATTTGACGGGCCGAGAGTAAATGCGTCGTAGAATTAGTAGAGGAACGAAAGCGAATTTCAAAAGTTTAAGCGTAACAACGGGTTGAATGAGCGCCAGGGGGAAAGCGGATTGAACTCTAAGGACAGAAATAAGTTAGACGCCTAAAATGTTTCTCCTCGCGGCCGAAACTGAAACTATTTTCCCTGTAGTCTCGTGGAAATCTATTTTCCGTCGCACCAAAAAACCAACGCTTACGAACTCACTCAAAAGTGACTTTCTGCGGCAGTATATTGCCTACAAACTATGATATTCTGTGTATTCACAAAATCAAAAAGAGTATTCTCTCCTCAACAAATGCATTTTTTCAGATCAATCTCAATAAAATTTCTGACATCGTAGTAATTCATTCAAATAAAAAACAAATTAAGATAGATGAAAATGGTTTACCATTACAAACGCAAATACGTTCAAAAATGAATTGAAATTTTTTCTCACATCGAGTGATGCACTTTCCTCACTTTTGAAGTTAGAATTCAGGCCAAGGGTCTCGGCGTATAGATCCCTCTTAGGCCCGACGGTAGCGCGCTTTTCGTATAGATAGCGTACCCAGCACAGCACTACACTAGTGCGCTCCGATGCCAGCAGTTACACTTGTGCATTCTATATCTCGAACAAATAACAAATAATCCTGGAAGATCGATGAATGGTAGTGTGGGTGAAAGGAAATATCAGTATACCATAGTTAAAGGGCCTGCTTATTGAAAAGAGATAGCTACTGCACGAAAAGCCATTAGAAGTCAAAGTTTCTTTTTCCTCTTTTCAGAACGAGGCTGCACTTTATCAATGAGCAGACCCCCAGGGAGACCCTTCAGCTATGGTATCCCGCTATGTGTTCACACCCACACTACTATTCATCGGTCTTGAAGGATTATTTGTTATTAATTATTAGGTTTCAAGATTGTTATTGCTAATTATTATTCTATTGCATTTGTTAAAATTTTCCAAGCAATTCAACCCAAAATATAACTCTCCAATACGTAAATTACGAGAGATAGCACAGTCATCTTCCAATGCATTTTACATTAATTATTAATAATATATTGGAATTTCGTTCCCACATATGTATGGTCAAAATATGAAAGCATCTACATGATTTTTTACAAATTTTTTACATCGTTCAGTTTAAAGATGTCGTCATCGAAAGTCAAACGACGACAGAGTGACGCGAAAAAGCCACGGTTTTCATCTTTTCGCGAAGGATATTTTCCAAACCAGTTTATGTACATAAGCAAATGGTTCCTTTTCTTAAGCGCAATAAAGTAAGCTTTATCATGGTATAAGCTGTGTTCTCATGCGATCTTTCCTTGATGAGGAAATTACAAAAATGTACAGCTGTTTTGGAGGGGCCTTTGTAAAGTGAACGGATAGTAGGAGAGGAAGCCTTCCATTTGCGACGATGTAAGCTGTACCCAGATCGATTCGGTTATGACAACGAAAGAAATATACCTCTCTACAAAAAGTATACATATACCTTGTAGGCTTCGGGTGAATTTTGACAGAAACAGGGAAATCGCTAGAGTGGCGTAATGGGTCAGCGAGAAACTGTTGATTCTCCCTGACCCATCGCTCCCTCTTCAACATTCTCCTTCTTGCGTCAGATAACACCTGTATTTTGTCAACAATATGCTGCTTTATTGTCAGCAGCTTTGACTGGTCCAGTATTGGATGGTAGGTCCTTTATATATTGGGCAGAATACGTCAAGTGTTCCCTACCTAAGATTATTTTTTTTTTATCGGGTTGAAACTTAGCCAAATTATATTCCTAGTGGACCTATATTAATTCTCCAAACCATAGGCCCATTTATGATCCGGTTGTTAATATACAGGGACCTGAAGTTTTCACTTTTTCAGGTGCTTTTTCATCTTCTCGTTAGCATAACTTCTTGTAGGATTATCCGATTGGACTTTTATTATAGTGTTTTGAAAAGCTCCGTTCATGTAATTTAAGACTATCATAAAAATTTTTTTTTGATGATGATTTTTTTAAAATCAAAATTAAAACTGATTTTTGAAAGAAAACCATATTTAAATATTTTTCTTTTCTGAAAAATAGCTTTTTTATACTCTTTAAAGTTATGTGGAGGAAAAATAGAGCTGGAAATAATTTCATGGTCAAATTGCCTGTAAGCTTACATTTTACTATCTTGAGATGATTTTTTGTGTGTATGTATATTATATAATCATAACGTGGTCGCCTCTAGCGTAAAAATCTCAGTTTGAGCATGAAATTATTTCCAGTCCACTTTTTCTTCTACATGACTTCAAAGAGTGTAAAAAAAGCTATTTTTAAAAAATAAAAAAAATGTTTTCAAATATGGTGTTTCCAAAAAATCAATTTAGGTCTTTATTTTTAAAAAATATATATAAAAATTCATAATAAACAAAAATATATATAAATAAAATAATAATAAATAAAAGTCCAATCGGATAATCTTAAAAGAAGTTACACTAATGTGAACGTGAAAAAGCACCAGAAAAAGTGAAAACTTCAGGCCCCTGAATGTGGATAACCGGTTGATAAATGGACCTATGGTTTGGTGAATAATTATAGGTTCACGAGGACTATAAATGAGCCACTCGAGGCCTGACATTGTTCTCCAGGACTTTGAGAAACGAACTATATTCGCGATCGAATTCTCGGCTTCGGCCGACTACAGCATTACTGCCAAGAAAAAGGAAAAGGAGGAGCGGTATCAAGACCTTAAAAGGGAGCTACAGCGACTGTACCCAAAATATTCAGTTGAACGAATTGTCCTTGCGATGGGTGCTCTCGCGGGTGCGAAACTATCACTGATTTGTAGCCTTAAAGCCATACTCGCATGCCAAAAACATGCCCAGGCATTTGCGAGATGGATGCAGAAAGCTGTCATCCTTGGGTCGCTCCGTGTCCTCAAGACACACGAGGGCTTCGCCGGCTTGTTGTTATGATTTTTTCGTGCCTTGTGGCCACCCTTCTCACGGTCGTAAGACGTGGCCATAGGTGAGATTTACCGCGGTTCTACTGGGAGCCGGAGTCATCTTCATAAATAGCAGCTGCCCCCGGTGGGATCCTGCGGTGGCAGTTAAACCTTCTTCTTGATTATATATAATAAATTGTGATCACAAGTGATCTACCAGCAGAAACTACAGATGAGCCTACAAAGAAAACATGAACTCAAACGGACAATTAAGCTCGTGCTACGGTTAGTCTTTTGGTGAAAGATAATGAACATGGGCACATAGGGAATGCAAAAAGTGCTAAGGAAGCTTGAGATGCATTGCACTGTAATCATCAAAGGGCAACGTTATCGAGTAAAATATATATGCTCAAGCCCAAGACGTTATCCGAAGCACTATGCCGAATTCATATGACGCATTGATTACAAGCTTGGAAAGCAGGTCAGAACAGAATCTTACTCTGGAATTCGTTAAGGGAAAACTAATTGGCGAGTACAAGTGGAGAAAATTGACCGGAAAGGCAGATGAAAGCAGCGAATTCAAAATTCATGTTTTTCAGCTAAGGCATTTAAGGAAAATAGATCCTTGAAAGAAATTTACGAGGAAGCCTGCTTCGGAGGAAAGACGCTCAGGGATAAACGAGGTGCTTGGATTCTGCATTCAGGTGCAACTAGCCACATGACGCATGAAAGTAAATTTTTACAGTTACAATTTGTAACATGGCAAATTGTCAAGATTTATAAAGTGCCTCTTGGATACTAACAAAGTTCTAACAGTGGAAGTCGAAAATGTTTTATATGTGCCCTGTTTTGAATCTAATTTTCTTTCGGTGAAGAAATGACGAAAAGGTGGCCAAGTACCGTACTGGAAATCTGCGGCCTCATTTGCGCCCGCATTTTCGGGCACGTATAAAAAAAAGCATTGGCGGCCGCATTTCGAAAAATTAAAAACCACTTAAGAAATTTGCGTTGACTTAATTTTTATTCTCTGAGGTAAGTAAATCAGCACAACTGTGAATATTTATCAATTAAAGAAAAAAGTTTATTGAAATACGTAGGAAACTTGCTTGTAGTAAATGATCAAAGTTTATTTTAAAATTCAACGCAAATTTTTTAGGCAGTTTATAATTTTTTGAAAATGCAGCCGAAAGTGTGGTCGCAAATGCAGCTCGGCCGCAAACGCTGTTTCTTATACGCGCCCGAAAATGCTGCCGCAGATTTTCAGTAGGGTAGTGATCGTTGATGATAAATGTTGTGAAATTCTAAAGGACGGGGTAATAAGGGCGAAAGAAAATTTTAACTCGTAATTATATGGGTTTTATACGGCAGCAAGAGCGTGTGCGGCAAACAGCAGTGCGCGTGAAGATAATAGTGCACACAGTGATAACTGTCAACACCCTTGGCATGAGCGGTTCAAGCATTGAGACCCAGAAGCAATTAAAGATCTAGTTTAAAGTGGACTAGCTACTGGAATAGAGCTTACGGATTGTGGAAAACGGAAAATTTGTGAAAGCTGTGTAGAAGGAAAAATGATACGGAGATCTTTTCCTAAAGAGTCAAAAAGTAAAACACAGTCGACTCTGGATCTCTTGCATACAGATTTATGCAGGCGAACGCAAACAGTTACATCACGCGAAAAAGGTACGTTCTTACAATAATCGAAGATTATAGCAGGTTCACTAACGTATATGTTTTGAAAAATAAATGAGAGGTACCTGCAATTATCAAGGACTTCGTCGAGACGACTAAGACACAATTTCAAAAGAAACCTAAACGCATACGGTCGGATCTAGAAGCGGAGTACGTTAATAATGATTTGCAGGCTTATATAAAAAAACAAATCATCATGATCCGGTATACAACAGCGTATTCTCCAAAGAAGAATGAGGTTGCAGAAAGAAAAAGTAGTTTTTTTTCTGAAAATGGCGAGATGCATGATAATAAGTGACACAAATTTAGAAAAGAAATATTACAGAGAAGTAGTAAATACATGAAATTATTTACAGAGTGGACTGCTTTTAAAACCATTTAATAAAACTCCATTTGATTTCTGGTACTCAAGAGTGTCTAATGTGAAACATTTACACGTATTCGGTTTGAAGCATTTGTGCACGTTCCTGATGCTAAAAGAAAAAAAGCTTGATGAAAAAGCAAAAAAGGTCATTTTTGTGGGATATTTCGAAGAGACGAAAGCATTTCGATTGCTCGATGAAGATAAAAAAAAAATTCAGATCAGTCGAGATGAAATATTTCTTGATGTTTCAGTGAAAACTACAAAAACAAGAGCAGAAGTCTACCAGGATTCATTTTCTCAGCAAATAAGAGATTTCAAAAATGAAGTTGAAATTGAAGTAAAGTCCTGTGACAATCAATCAATTCCATATTCAAATTTGGAATAGGAATATGCAGAATCAAATTCGGAAAGCGAGGATCAGGATAAACAGGATGAAGAGCAGCAGGATGAAGAGCAGCAGAATCTACAAAATCAGGTCGAACGATTGGAGTATCGAAGCTCTGAAAGATCAAACAAAGGTCTGCCACCAGATAGATATATGGCATCCTTGAAATTAATAGGATAAGGATCACTTGAAAAAGGCGATGGATGAAGAAATAGCTTCCTTACTGAGCAACGATACCTGCGAAATTGTGCCAGCGCCAAAGGATAAAAACTCTATCACCTGCAAGTGGGTTTTTAAACTCAAAAGGAATACTGATGGAAGAGTGGATAGGTATGACGCAAGATTTGTAGCTCGCGGTTTTTCCCAAAAGTACGGAACTGGCTATGATGAGGTTTTCGCACTTGTTGTTCAGCAAACTACATTTAGGATTCTATTGCCAATTGCTAGTCAAGAAATAATGATCTACAAACACTACGATGCTAAGACAGCCTTTCTCAGAGGAAGATTAAAGGAGAATATATTCATGAAGCAGCCGGAGGGATAAGCGATTCCAGGGGGAAAAATATTGTCTGTAAATTGAAGAAAAGTATTTACGGACTCAAGCAAGCTGCAAAGGTATAGAATGATCAACTAGATTAAATTTGATAAAATTATAATTTTCAGAAAAGCCAAGCAGATCCCTGCTCGTATATAAAGCGCAATAGAGAAGTTATAATTGTTCTTATTGTTTAATTTTGTGATTTTTCAATTGCCGGAAGGGTCGCAAAGAAAATAGAGCAGGTTGCCGGTTTTCTGAAAAAGGATTTTCACTTCAAGGATATGGGATTCTTACAGCACTACTTAGAGATCCATGTGAAAAAGGAAAGGAGTTATTATTGTTTCTTCCAGCCAAAATTTATGGTAAAAGATTTTAAACAGCGTAGGACTAAAACATGTAATATCCATTAAATCCGTTAGATCCGGGATATGTTACATGAAACCAAAGGAAGCTGAAATTCCGATGAAAGAAAGTGATAAATACCAAATGCTAATCGGGGCATTAATGTACGTGGCTGTCAACACTCGACCCGATATCGCAGCTAGTGTTACCTTTATGAGTCATCATAACAAGGACCCGGCAATGACTGACTGAACGGTGGTGAAAAGAATCGCTCGCTCTCTGAAAGGAACCAAAGATGTGAAACTAAAGCTTGAGGGGGCAGGATGTGGTTAAAGGACTAATTGGATTTGCGGAAGCAAATTGGGCAGGAGATAAATCTGATAGAAAGTCGAATAACGGTTATTTATTTCAACTTCACGGAGCATCTATGAGTTGGGCATGCAGGAAACAAACTGTGTTGTTTTATCATCAATCGGGGCTGAATATGTCGCTCTGCCGGAGGCGTGCCATGAAGAAGTATGGATTCTACAACTATTGGAAGATATGCAACAAAAACAACCAGGACCAACAGTTGTTTATGAGGACAATCAGAGTTGCTTAAAATTAATCTACAACAGGAAATTTAGTCATCGTACGAAACATATAGACACTAAGTACCATTGCGTCAAGAATTTAAAGGAACAAGGGATCATGGAATACAAGCATTGTCCAACAAATCAAATGCCTTGAGATTTATTGACAAAACCGATAATAGAACCAAGCTTAGATTTGTGCTTCAGTCTTGTTGCCATGCAGCTATGGTGAGTAATATCTTACCTGGAGGTGCGTCAATAAGTCTGCTTGTCGTTCAGTCATGACGAACCTCTCTAACGTGTTACTTCAGTTTTTTACACGTATCTTTTAAATAAACCTGACTTTTTTACCAAATACTTTTTACTTCCTTTTTATATACAACCAACACAAACGAAAATATCACAGGAAAACAAGAAATTAAAAGTGTCATGTGCGGTGAACTAGACCACCATGCCTATAGGTTACTAGGGACGCTGAATTCGAATCTGTTGTCAGATTTGCTTCATTACGTCAGGTTTTTGAGAAACTTAGCCTTTTAGGCTACTTTTGAAAAACAACATTGGGTGCGAATCTGATGTTCTACAAACTTTTAGTATGGTTCAAATTATTGATTTAACCTTTAATTTTAAAGTGATTATATTTCAAAAATGGTTTTCGTGGCCTATCTTGAGCGGTGACAGGTTCTTTCTGCACACCCGCTCGCTCATTACTTTTTACCATCCGAAGGCGTGGTGAGCGAGCGGGCGGCTGTAAGAAGCTGTCACCGTTTATCTTAATCGACGAAAAAAATTTTTCCAATATAATCAACTTTAAATACAAGGTTCAATCTTTCACTTGAGCTGTGCTAGAAGTTTCTAGAACATCAGATTCGCATTTTTTTTCAAACGGCCAAAAGGGGTAATTTTCTCAAAAACCTGATGTGATGGAGCAAAGCTGACACCACCCTACTAAAAAAAAGTCAGGAATCGTCACAAATGGTCAGAAGTTCTGACGATTTCTGAACATCCTGACCATTCCTGACGAGTCTGACTATTTCTGAAGATATGCTAATTTACATCCTGTCAACAAGCTCATCGGATAGGACCGCAGGTAGGCTAAGCCAAAAGGATTAAAAATTAAAAATAGATTTTTTTCATTGTTGCATATACAGATTCGAAACTTAGAAATTCAGAATCTACGGGTTTCGATGATTTCAGATATCAAAAAATTTTCCTAAGAAATTTAAAATTAGGATAAATATAATGTATCTTGTAAAGAGAAAGTGATACATCAAAACGGACAAAATTTTCAGATGCATCTTCAGAGTCATTTAGTATACAGTGTGTTTTTTTAACTTGAGACATCGAAATATCTCAAAAAATACGCATCTTATGAAAAAAATATCGGTAATAAAAACTTTTTATTTTCGAGGGGGAAAAGTGACTTTGAAAAAATTACCCCGCATCACCCCCCCCCCTCCTAGGAGGCAGAAGTAGAGGTAACGTTGTAATTCCAAATGGGAACCCCAATTTTTATCACAGATTCAGATTCTCCTTCTTTGAAATACATAAGTTTTATTCGAAATTTTTTTTTCGATTTGCGATTGTTTTTTTCGATTTTTCGACTTTTCACTCCCCTCCTGGGGGTGGGGTGGGGTGAATTCTTCCAAAGTCGCTTTCCCCCTCGAAAATGAACATTTTTTGAGATATTCCGATGTCTCAAGTTAAAGAGACATCGGAATATCTAAAAAAATGTTCATTTTCGAGGGGGAAAGCGACTTTGGAAGAATTCACCCCACCCCATCCCCAGGAGGGGAGTGGAAAGTCGAAAAAAAAGTCGAAAAAAACAAAATACATACATACATACATTGATTAGCAGTTCGAACTCGAAAGGTCATTGCCTCACTACCCGATTCGGGTAGTGTTTCTAGGTGGATATTTACTACCAATGTGGGCCCACCACACCCACGACGGGCCAACAGCACGCAGGTATTCCTGAACGGTTACCCATCCAAGTACTAACCGCGCCCAACAATGCCCTAGTTTGGTAATCAAGAGGGTACATACGAGAATATTTTATGTACAAGTAGTACAAACGAAACCTCCGAGTAAAAATTCTTCGAGTTAGTTCCGATTTGAATTGCCTCCAATGAAGACATATTTGAGACAAAGTGGAGGCACCTTTCGATGTATTATTTTTGAAATGGAGCCAAATTTTATTTTATGTCTTGAGACAGTAAAAACGTTACCTATAGGCCTGAGCAGGTGTCTTTTTGACCCTTATAAAAGTTAATCTTCAATTATGTATATTGAGTCAATACATTTACGGATTTCTATTTGTATTATACTTGCTTGGCGAGGATACCGAAAAATTTAAATTAATTAATTTTATCCCTTTGCATCTGTCAACGACAGATTAGACAAAATGCTATGATAAAACTTTGCTTATTGTTATGTTCCTTACTTTAGGTGTGGTAATTGTTAGTAGCAGTGAAACGATAATCTGGGGTAGGTGGAGAGATTCTCTGAGTGGAGAGTGAGAGGACACATCACTAGGGATGGTGATGAAATGGGTACACACAGGGCTGTGTTTATTTATGGGGGATTACCTCTTAAGATAGAAAGAGAGAGAGAGCGCGTAGGAAGTGGATCTGAGGGTTTCCCAGAGGAGGGAGTGAGAGGAAGTGTTACTAGCGGGACCGGGGAAATGGTTATACACAGGGTTTTGGTTATTCCTGGGGGTTTATCTCTTATGATAGAAAGAGAGGGAACGAGGGAAGTGGATCTGGGGAGTTCCAGAGGAGGGACTGCGATGGAGCATTACTAGAGCGACGGGGAAATGGTTACACGCAGAGGTGTGGTTATTTCTGGGAATTTATCTCTTAAGATAGAAAGAGAGGGAGCGAGAGAAGTGAATCTGGAGAGTTCCAGAGCAGAATGTGAGAGGGAGTGTTACTAGCGGGACGGGAAAATGTTTATATACATGGCTGTGGGTATTTGTGGGGATTTATCTCATAAGATAGGAGGAGACGGGACGAGAAAGGTGAATCTGATGAATACCATAAGAGAGAGGGAGAGGGATCGACACTAAAGATTCTGGGGAACTACGGGTTAAGAGAGGGATTTCTGGGTTTCTTGGATATGTGCAGCTTTTTCCTGGGAGAGAATGGCCTTACCTTTCGCGAGGTATAGGTCCAACCTGGCTATACTTTTGGGGGCCTCGTTCCGGCTGGTGGGGGAGGGGGGGCACAAATAGACCCTGGGACAGCACGGGCTATTAGTGATATGTGGCGCGATCTGAAGAAAGACCCCTAAGCGGCCAAACGTAAATTTTAGAGAAGTGCTTCGACGGGCCGATAGAACGACATAGAACGACAATGTTTGCACGCTTGTACTTAATAAATTATTAATGATGGAATTTTTTTAACTATACCATCTTAAAGAGCAAGTTCGAATCTACGTAAAACAATAAAAATCAGAGAATCGATTTTTGGCCGCTTAGGGGTCTTTCTTCAGATCGCGTCACATATATCTCCACGCTTGGAGGCCGTCCATGATGGTAGCGAGAAAGCGTACTTGTGACGTCATGCACCGTGGCTCAATGCGCTGATATGGCGCGGTTGGTCCCAACTCACGAGCATGAGATGGAGGGGGTGACCGGTGTGTAAAAAGGGTTAGGATCCAGCTTAGTACAGCTGGAATTCCGATTGTATTAGCCGAACTAGTGAGCTGGGATGCTAGCCGACCCGTAAATGGAGGAATGGGCAAGGAAGTAAAATAATTGAGCAAACGAATTGAGAGAGGATTAGTATAAGATGCAATAAGTTTATTTGGTCTACGTACGAGGAGTGCTTATAGCGGTCTCAAAGAGTGAGTAAGAGAGAGTAAGTTCTGTTTCCCCGCGTAAGCGAGCGTGTTGATCGTCAGGGCCAAGCGGCGGTGTTGTGTCCCCAAAGCGGATATCCAGCCTTGGGGTTGAGAGAGAGTGCGGTAGTGTTCGTTTTTCGTTTGCAGTTTGACCTGGCCCGAGATACACCCGGTTCTGCTACTCTTTCGGCTTTTCATATTCAAAATTAAAAGAGTCTCGCCCTATGTGAGTCGCGCATGACATTATTTTAAAAAGTTCCTCAATAAATATCTCTTGATTTAGCCTGCATGATAGTTACAGAATGTCTTCTTTATATAAACATGAATTTTTTTTAATATTGGATAAAATGAAAAAACGGGGTTTTACATAAAATTAATTTTCCACCGAGGGAAAAATTTTAATTTTTAATTTTCCATCAAGAACAAAAAATTTGAAGTCTTGAGGAATATATTAAAAATTTAAGGATCAATAGAATCTAAAAAGGAATCGGTGAAATCAGGGTATTTGTTCATGCTAAGAGTGCAATCGCTTACTATCTGTTTCAAAAATCCTGGCCCCTCTACAAATCATTGAATAACTCAATCAAAAAAAAATCGCTTAAAAAAAGGAAAAACATCTTGTCAATCCTCATTTCATTACGAATAAGTACAATATCATTTGATTGCGATGCGCCCGTAAGTTTCGATGCAAATTCGCAGTGCAGGTGAAAAAACGTGGTTTAAAGCACCTTTTATAACTTGGTCAACTTTCGACCGTTGCATTTCGTGAAAAAATGCGTTAATTTTTTGGCAAAAAATCGAGTAGTTAGCTTGAAGTTTTATTTATGAGTACGTTTTCGAAAAATTCAAAAATATTTATAACTTTGGTGTCGGCAGTAAATAAAAGCGAAGGATGCTAACTCAGCTCCTAATCAAGCTGGAAGGCTCTACTGTTAATTACATCAATAACACGCTATTGCATATTATTTTTTTCGGCTTTTTTTTTGGGACTGGAGGCACGAAAGAAGTCGATGATACTCTCAGCTAGTTCCAGGGTATCGATGTTCTGCTTGATTCTTCGCCTCATAAAGTGACCCTTTTTTTCTTCAACTTTCGTACATCTGGTGGCATGTGCCGCGTGGGTCAACCGCCTTTGACAATAGTGGACCGATACCCCTTCAACGTATCGATTTCAATTGCGGTCGACTACCGTATAAAAAAAACAGAAAAAAATAATATGCAATAGCGTATTAATGATGTAATCGACTGTATTAAAAAATCTACCATTGCATTTGCTGATTTTTTTGAAAAATTTTAAGCCTCAGTAGAGCCCTCCAGCTTGATTAGAAGCTGAGTTAGCATCCTTCGCTTTTATTTACTGCCGACACCAAAGTTATAAATATTTTTGAATTTTTCGAAAACGTACTCATAAATAAAACTTCAAGCTAACTACTCGATTTTTTGCCAAGAAATTCATGCATTTTTGCACGAAATGCAACGGTCGAAAGTTGACCAAGTTATGAAAGGTGCTTTAAACCACGTTTTTTCAACTTCACTGCGAATTTGCATCGAAACTTACGGGCGCATCGCAATCAAATGATGTTGTACTTATTCATAATGAAATGAGGATTGACAAGATGTTTTTACTTTTTTCAAGCATTTTTTTTATTGAGTTATACAATGATTTGTAGAGGGGCCAGGATTTTTGAAACAGATAGTAGTCAACGCGGGAATCTGAACGCGTAAGGAGTGAGTCAGAGAGTTAAGAAAGTAGTCCGAGGGAGTGAAAACGGAATCAAGTGGACTCAAGTGAAGTCAGGCGGAATTGAGGTTGAAACGGAAGAACCGGTTGTGGCAGTGTCCTCGCAATGTTCCATGCGCAGAAAGGTTGCCCAAGTGATTATATCTGTATTCATAATTAATATTATGATACGGGAGTGTGGATTAATGTGCTCCTAATGAGCTGGAATCTTTTATCAAGTCAGTCAGTGGGTCGCACGAGAGCGTCTTAGATAACAAATGGATTCGTTAACAAAAAAGGTATATTGTGTAAAGTAACATTAACCACAATAAAGAATCAATGATCTTTAATGAATATCCTTTGTTATCACCGGCGACTAATTAAATTCGGAACAAGAACGTTCACGTTATCACACGGGTTCGCTAGGACTGTCGACAATCGGTCTCTCGTCCCTTTCCATAATCTCTCTTCGCGCTCGACACTACCGTGCTATCCATAGATACTACACTCTCCCCCTCTTATACTTTGACCACCTAAATTTAATACATCTTATTTTCTTTCGAATCTTTCATCCCTTAATGTTTATGAGACTATTTTTACAAGAGTTAACGCTAACTTATATTTACATGTTAGGTTTTCCCTTTTGTCTTTCTGATCTCCTTAACTCTCTAACATCATCCTCTTTATCCGCAGTTTCCGCTCTACTCGCAGGGATGTTTTTCTCATTTGTGCCATGGTCGATCATTTGATTTACATGGCGTTTCATTAATATACCGTTCGCAATTCTCACCTGATACGTAACTCCCGGGGCTAATTCTTTAATAATCGTACCTGGAATCCATATTTCCTTCCCCCCTCTTTTATCACGAACCATAACTATATCTTTTAAATTGAACTTAACATTACACTCTCCACGGTGGTTACGTATCTGTCTTTCTTGGTGCTGTGAAATTCGATCTTGCAATGCAGGGGGATGTAATGAACTAAAACTTGTCCTCAATTCTTTACCCAAAATTAAAAATGCAGGAGTTTTTCCGGTTGCAGCATGTGGGGTTCTCCGATAGTCCATTATAAACTGTCTTAAAGCTTCGTTCATCGAATAATTATCTTGTATGAAACAAGTTTATTTTATTTTAACCGTACCAACTAAATTTTCTGCTGCTCCATTGGTTGCAGGGTTCCCAGAGGGGGTCGTGCTGTGTCGTATACCATTTACTTTAACAAAATTTTGAAAAGATTTTCTCATAAATGTCGAATAATTATCCGTAACTAAGTGAACAGGATAGCCAAACCGAGAAAAAACTTCTTAACATTTTTCGATAGTTGTATTTTCTTCCATATTTGGTACAATGAATGCCTCAGGCCATTTAGTATGACTATCTATCATGAGTAAAATTATTTTTCCTAAAAAGGGACCCAAGAAATCTGCATGTACTCTATGCCAAGGACTAATTGGCCATTGCCAAGGTGTTAATGGAATTTTTGGAGGAGTTTTCCTGGTTTGAAACAAGATTCACACGCCTTGACTAATTTCTCAATATCGACATCAATATTTGGCCAAAAAAACCAAAGACTTGATAATGATTTCATTCGACTACCCCCAACATTGCTGGAATGCAACTCGTGAAGAATCAAAGGTCTAAGTTTTTCTGGAATTACTATCCTATGGCCCCAAAAAAGGCATTTATTGTCAACTGTTAGGGCATCTTTTTTTGTCCGATACGATGTTGAAAACTCATCATCGGGTTGTTTTTCTGGCCAACCATCGAGACAAAA
This sequence comes from Andricus curvator, assembly GCA_932195095.1. Taxonomy (NCBI): domain Eukaryota; kingdom Metazoa; phylum Arthropoda; class Insecta; order Hymenoptera; family Cynipidae; genus Andricus; species Andricus curvator. The sequence continues at coordinate 16,474 of CAKNYM010042701.1, forward strand.
TCGAATATCCTTATTTAGTAAACCGCCATTTTGTGTTTCTTTCTGTACTGCTTTCCAGTCAATACTCGCAATGTCTAATTCTTTAACGCTTTTGAACGATTTTATGAGAGGAACAATTGGGGTAGCCCACTACTGAACTCGATCGGAATTATTATACCTAGATTATTTAAGCGTTTTATTTCATTTTCGACTTTATCTTTTAAGAAGAATGGTAGTCTTCTCGACTGAAAAAAATTGGCTTGGCCTCAGGTTTGAGTCTTATTTTCAATTCGCCTTCATTAAATGAACCAAAACTTGAATCAAAAACCTTGGGAAATTTTTTTTCAAATCTTGAATTTCCTCTTCAACGTTGGTGGTTAATTTATGCATCGACTTACTGTTTACCGGATTATCATCAAACTTGGGTGGCCACATTCCTTAAACATGAAGCCAATCTCTGCCTTTAATGGGAAGTCCACCATTTCGAACTACATGTATAGCTTTTGCCTTGAATGAACTTTTTCCCTTACAATCTCAACGCCTAAATAACATAAAACATTAATATTATGTTTATCATATGCTCTCAATGGTATTTTAATTGGTTCTGAAGGAACGTCGGAGAATCTTTTTTCAAACAGTTTTTCAGAAATTGCTGTTATTGCAGCTCCCGTATCGACTTCCATGTTTAATTCAATTCCGTTTACAAGTATTTTTTCAAAAATAGGTTCAACTGAGTAATTACATAATCTTGCATGGTATTTTATTTCTAAATCTAATGCTTCAATCCTGAAAAAATCATTTTCAAATCTATCTTCTTCATCAGATGAATCGCCATTTTTAACAGTATCCAGCATACTATAAAAATGTGAACTTTCTTACCACACTCACTGCAATATTTTTCACGAAGATAAAATTGATCCTTTGTGTGATTTCTCTTTCCACAGCATATGCAATTTGAGTCTTGATCTTTTGAGTATCCTGCTGCTGTTATATTTTCGTTGCTCACCTTGATTGTTATTTCAAATTGCGTGGACTGAAAAGCCTAATTATTTTCGTTATCTTCAACTTGTTTATTTTCTTGGATAACATTCTTCTTATCATCACTCGTCTCTGCTAAAGCCATTTCCACAGTGTCGGCCAGTTTCAGTAATTCATCTAATGTTTTGTCCGATGCTTTTAATAATTCATAACGGATCGTTTTATATTTAAAGCCCGATATCAATTGGTCTTTCAACTGTCCTTTCGTTTCGTGAGCGCCAAATTCACATTTTTTAAGTATTACTCGAAGAGCTACCATATAATCTTTAATCGATTCACCTTCCTTTTGTCTTCGATCCCTAAATGTAAATCGTGAATGGTGTTCATTACCTTTAGGTAATAGGTAATTAGCCAACAGTTCTTCAAACACTGCGGATGATAGTCTTGTAATTAATAACGCGGATTTCTTTGAATCTTCCACATTATTTAATGCGATGAAAGCTCTCAAATGTTTTTCAAATGCGTTCCAATTGTTTCCTTTTTTAAAAAGTTCATTCATCGTTCCTGCGAATATCATTTTTAATTAATTACTAATGTTCACTTTGTTTTCATTGTCCACTGTCTTTCCTTTATCTGTATTTTTAATCACTGCCGCGATTTTTTTTCTTAATTCGTCAATCGTATCCTTATTACTGAATAGAATATTATAACGCTCACATACTTCAATCAGGTCGACTTTTTGAATTGTATATATCCATGATAATTTCCGTTCTCGAAACTCTGCGGTCATAACATTCCAATCCATTTTGTTTCCCAAAATGGGGTTATTTCACGTTCATAAATCGACATCCTCGTCGCCACTGTAATATCCTTAAAAAGGGAAGGTGTACCACAAAAAAGACTCAATGATCTCTAATGAATGTCCTTTATTATCACCGGCGATTAATTAACTCCGGAACAAGAACGTTCACCTTATCGCACGGGTTCGCTAGGACTGTCGAAACTCGGTCTCTCGTCCCTTTCCATATAGTATGGCGGTTAGTCAAACCTACCTTGCATTTTATTCTAGAGAATTCAGACCAGTATCGGTCCCACACTTGACATTTAGTAGTTTAAGGCATATGTCAGGATTGCCTGCCTTTCAGGGGCACACACAGAAAATACCGGAATCACAGAGTTTCTATCAAAATTTCTTGCACAACTGGTATACCTACGGCATTTTTTGATGAAACTTCACTCTACTTCACCTTTGTCTTATGTAGACTGTCATAATTTACGTCTAAAGTTGTTACTCTTTGGTAAACAACTATTTAGAAAAGCTCTATTCACTAACTCTCAGTCGGGAAGTAAAAAATAATTTAATTTTAGTTGAAGATGAATTTATTTATATAGCTAAAGAGAAAATAATGTCATAAATTTACGAAAATATAAATCTCAAATTAAATTAAATTAAATTCTTTGACTATAGAAGAAAGATGCCATGCCAACAATGCTTTGGCACTTAGAAATGGCACTAATAAAAGCCTTTCTGGCATGCACATGTACAAAATTCATAACATGTAACTTTTGCTTCCAAGCAATTGCAGTTACCTGAACACTTTTTCTTGCATTTGCATGAAATAGTGGTGATTTTTCAGGCTTCTTGCGCTGTAGGTCTAGATCTATAGTGAATAGTCCATCCTTCTGGGCATAATTTCCGACCACATGCAGAAGGGTTGGGCAAGTGTATCACTGCATGGAGCAGCTGGCTGGTCTTCAGTCCCTCGTAGGCTGCTCGTCTTATCTGAAGTTCTAGCGAGTCTTCAGTTGGCGGAATACACTCCAGGGGCTTCCCTTTTGTAAACAGTGCTCGGCGGCACTTAGTGACACTTTCATACTGCTTCGAACTGAAATATATTATATAAATGATTGCATTCCGCTCACAGAAAAAACTAGGAGTAAATTGTGTTGCAGGTAATTTCGTATTTTTACTCGCTGGTGTAGGTAGAAGATAAATATTACCCATGGTGGGTGTAATCTGTCTGCTATTACCTGCTCTCATGGGTAAACAGAGAATATTACCGTGAGTTAAGAGTAACTGTCATTGCTTCTTGCAATGACCCAACACCTTAGTCTTTACAGGTGAAAAAGGCGAGTGTTTACATTTGCAATATGTATACATTTTTTAATTATTTGCGCTCACGGTCAATTTAACCATAAATTTTGCAAATATAGCTCTCTGTGACAATAAATGAAACAGCTCTCAAAAGTCACCACGGTCTTTAAAGTAGAAGGTATTCTCTCTGGGTTAGGATTCCGATGATTCATTAGGATCGGATCTCTCTTTTTACCATATGAGATAGTCGGCGAGGTCTGATCGAATTTAAAATGTTCATTTCGAAGCCTCTCTGTCTATCGTATGAGATAGACAGAGAGGGTTTTGCTTGCTCTGCCTACTTCATACGATAAAAAGAAATGTTTCCAAAGGATCGTTTCGAATTCGATCGCACCATAGTGGTGGCACTCCAATGTATAGTTTTGAAGGCATTATGTTTTAGTGTCCGAGGGAACCGATAGGTGGCGCTGAGAGTCAGTACAATGCAATGCGCATGTGCAACCATAATATTTTCAAATATTTCGAAATTTCGAAATTGGAAATTAGTCGAAGTGTCAAATTGAATTTGTTGTCTTAACCTTGTTGTATAAAATTTTCTGCAAGTTTTGTTGTGTATATTGTTATACGTACTGTGTGTACTATTTCGTGCTGATGTAGGGAAATGTGTTGATTGGTACGTATTGAATTAAAAAAATAAAGTACCATTTGCGTGATTTGAGGTTACTTTGTTGTTTTCATATTTCGAAGCAGTAAAAAATAAATTAAAAAGGATAAAAATAAAAGTACTTTTGAGAGATTAGGGGTTTTTTTTCTTCAAGCAAAGTTTGTCGTTTATAAAAATTTCTTTGTTAGAGAAATAAAAAATATTATTCTAAGACATAATCTCAAATGTAAAGGAAATTAATCCATTGCATTACAACAAATCATACTTCTAGTATTTAAATATATATTTTAAGTATGAAAATATTTACGAGAATTTGGGGGAAGCAGAGTTTGGAAACAATTGCTTTCAGGGATTTGTAGGTTCATTTACTTATAGTGTCCGGGGGAACCGCTAGATGGCGCTGATTTTGAAGCCAAGTCTTCAAAACGATACATGGGAGTGCCACCGCTACGGATCGCACCTCGTTGCGATCGGTGTGGAGCCTTAGGCCCTGCAGTGGGACTCCGATACCGTGTCGAAACTCGAAAATCGTACGGACCTCTTTTTCTAACGTGTGTAGATAGAAAGAGAATTTCGTTCGATTTTCGACTTCGAAACAGTATCGGAGTCCCACTGGTGTTTCAATCAATTAGGTAAATTCACTTTAACAGTGAACCTACTCCAAAAGGCAAAGTGGTAAAAGAAAAATAGTAATTGCTATGTCCCCTAGGCGGCACTGATGTGCCATCGAAATGTGTTCATTAGGGCGGTCCTTATTTATACTTGATGGATTTTTTTTTCTCGCATTTCTCTGCTCACACCCCTAATAGGACAAAACGTTCCGGGAACGTTCCTGGAACGTTCCAGCGGAACGTTCCCAGAACGTGTAAAATGTCCGCCCCTTGGGGACGTTCCAGGAACGTTCCACTGGGACCTGAGGGGAACTTTCCGGACATTTTACACGTTCCATGAACGTTCCGGGAACATCCCAGGAACGATCCGTGCTATTAGGGAGCCAGCACTTTTGTTCGAATCTAAAAAAAAAATCTCCAAATTTGAGCAAAATCGGTTAATATTTAGGGGTGGCGCAAAGACCATGAAGTTTCCCATTGATTTAACATGGGAAAAAACCAGCTTTTTGGAAATCTAATATTTAAACGCGATAATATGTTACAAATAATTCCGTGTTTCAGTGTATTGTTCAGAATTCGTCAGAGAATAAGAATCAATCTTAAATTTTGAGGTTGAATAATTTTAAGCCACTCTTATGGGTCCCCAAAGAAAACCCCGTAAGTGACAAATTTGAATTTTACGTAATACTCCAGTTTATTGACGCGTTTAAAATTTTTTTTTAAATAAATAATCATTAATCGATAATTTAAGAATACTAGTTGTTGTTGTATTTTATTACTCTCCCTTTTACGGGTTTGAGGGCTCCGTTCCCTTTACATATTTTACAATTTCACTTTACCACTATGCCTTATGCTTATCTTAATCTATAATCGCTTCGCCTTTTTATCATTTACAAGTTCTTAACCATTATCTTACTAGCTAATTACTATTATCTAGCAAATGCGCGAGACCTTCCAGGGCTTCCGTTTCCTCTTACCATTACTCTTCAAGCTTTTAAAAGATACGCAACACTAATTTTCCATATCCATACTTGGATTTTGATTTTCTCCCCTCCCATGCATTCTCTCTTCCCTTCTCTCTTCCAAGCCCTTAACCCACTTTTCCCCTTGTCCACAACCGCTCAGTATCCACCTAACTTTATCTACCACGCTTTTTTCCCCTTCCTCTTCCCCTGTACTTCTCTCCAACACGTGCTCCCAAGATTCCCTTTCATACCCACATACCCTACACACTTTCATTTCTTCACTCATCCAATATTTACACTCATTCATACCTTCTCCCATTCTGAAACGTATCATCCTGGACCACCTGCACTCCTTTTTTAATTTCCCTAGATATTCTGGGACCCCTTCCATCTTGATGAATCTATACCATTTATTATATATCGACTCCATAATCTTTTCCCACCTTTCCTCTTCCTGCTTCTTACTCATTTTCCCCTCTACTACCTGCCACTCCCTCCCATCGTCACACATTCTCCATTCTCTTCTAACTTTCCATCTCTCCTCCTCCCATCTTGAAAGTCCCGTATTTCCTCTCCTCTCTCTATCTAATATTTCCTGCAGGCATGCTTGTGCAACTTTGCTTCCTTTACCACTTTTAAGATTCTCTTCAAAATTCCATACCCTTCTCCTCTGCCTTATCACCAATTTCTCTACCCCTGTTTCTTCTCTCAACATATAACCTGGACAGTTCCAGCTCACTCCCATAACCCATCTCAGAAATCTCTCTTGCATGTTTTCTACTTTTTTGTACTCCTTCCATCCCTAAATCTCCACTCCATAACACATCACAGACCATACCAATGAATCAAACAGCCATAATCTCATCTTCGAGTCCTCTTTGAATCTTCGTTTTCCAATCTCCCACACTTGACCCATCACCTTACTCGCACTTTCCATCCTTTTTTTCACTTGCAGCTCACTTCCACCTCCCGCTTCGAACCAGAATCCTAAAAAACAAATTCTTCTACCATTTCCCCAATTTCCCCATCTATCTTCCATCCATTCTTTACTTCATTCTTTCTCTTCCTGAAACATACTATCTTTGTCTTTGTCACATTTATTGTCAAGTCTTTCTCTCTCACGTACTCTTCGAATTCTTTCATTAGCAAGTTCATTCCACTTTCATTCTCTGCCAGAAGCACCACATCGTCCGCGTACGCTAACGAGTATATTCTCTGATTTCCTAGAACAATACCCCCTTTACCTTTCCTTTCCATTTTCTCTTCTAGGTCTGCTAACAATATGCTAAACAACAACGGGCTTAGCGGGCACCCTTGCCTAAGACCCCTCCCTGTCCAGAACTCCTCTCCTTTCTGTTCCCCGATCCTCACCCTTGTCTTTATCTCCGTAAAGACCTCTTTGATCCTCTCAATCAGCTCTTCGTCCACCTCCCTTTCTTTCATTGCCTTCCACAAAACTTTCCTATTCACCGAGTCGAAAGCTGCTTTAAAATCTACGAAGAGTGCGACCAGTTTTCCTTTTTTCTGTCCCAGGTTCCTGTTGACTAAATAATTTAGCACGAAAATGTTATCCACTGTCCCCATCCCCTTCCTGAATCCCGTTTGATTGTGTGGAATACTTCCTTTTTCATCTACCTGTTCTTCTAATCTCTTCCTAAGCACCTCCGCGTAAATCTTATACGTTACTGGCATGAGAGTGATTCCTCTATAATCTTCCACTTTTTCCCCCCTCCTTTCTTTAATAAAGGAACTACCAAACCTGTTCTCCACTCCTTCGGCCATCCTTCCCCTCTCCATACTCTATTACATACTTCCCAAATCTCTTCTCCAACCCTTCTTCCGCCAAATTTCAACGCTTCATTCTCCATCCCATCCTCTCCTGTCGCCTTATTTCGTTTTAACTTCTCAATTGCTTGATTCACCTCCTCTCTGGTCAACTCATTCCCACCTTCTATTCCTCCCTCCTTGATCATTCTGCCATCCCCCCTCACCTTGCTATCCACCCCTCCTAGCAATTTCTTGAAATATGCCGTCCATTCATCCATACTTATCTCTTCATTGATTCCTTTCCATTCACTTCTTTCTCTATTGATCACCTCCCATTCCCTTCCTTCCTTTATTGCTTTTTCTACCTCCTTCATGTACCTCACCTTCTCTTCCTGTCGTTTTACATCCAATAATTTCTCGTGTTACCTTTTTCTCTTATTATACTCCTTTTTGTCTATCTCTCCTCTTCTCCTCTTCTCCACTTCTTTAACGTTAACTTTATAAGCTCTTTACTCTCTGCACATTCCACATCCCACCATCCTCTCTTCTTCCCTCTTTCTTCCTCACTTGGCCTAATTTCATCCACTATTTTCTCCACCCTTCCCCTCATTTTACACAAAATCTCATCCACGCCTCCCCCATCTTCAATCAAACCATTCTCTTCTTCCATTCTTTCCGTATATTCTCTTAGCTTATCAGCTCCCCATTTACCCATCTTTGTTTTATTCCTTGTCGCTCCCTCCATCTTCCTTCCCTCGCTTCCCCAATTTCCGCATTTTACCGTTGCAATGACCGGGAAGTGTTCTGACCCTATTTCGTTCCCTACTTCCATTCTTTTCAACAGCCTCCTTACCCTTTCCTGGGCCAGAATGTAGTCAATCACTGTTTCCCCTTTCCCTGCAAACGTAATCTCGCTTTCCTCATCCCCTTCCGATTTCCCATTGCAAATAAACCATCCTGTTTCTCCCAGAATTTCCAACAGAGTCCTACCCTCCTGGTCCACCTGTTTGTGTTTCGATTTTCTCCTGAAAGTCTCACTGTCTTCATCCCATATTTCCAATCCCTGTTCCCCCGTCCAAGCATTCAGATCACCTCCTATCAACACCAATTCGTCATCCTTTTTCGCCACCCATTTCCTAATCACACTCCAACCTTCTTCTTCTCCCCTTCTCCTGTAAACGCAAACTATCCTCACCTTTCTTTTTCCTATCTTCACCATTCTCGTCAATACTCCATCCGTTTCCTCAAATCCCATTTCTATTCTCTTTTCTCCTACCAATTCCTCCCTCACTCCTGACACCATACCCCCTTTCTTTCTTCCCTTTGTCTTCTCTTTCTTTGCCCCTTGCATCTGCCACGTATATCCCTTGGGTAACTTTCTCTTCAATCTCTTCCACTCCTTCTCATCTACCCAGGTTTCACTCAACATCACTACATGCAATTTCTTAAACTCTTCCCAGAAACCTTCATCTTTATTCATTAGCTCTGATACGTTCCAAAGCGCTACTTTCACTTCTTTTTTCCTTCCTTTGTCCCTTCTTTCATCATTATGTCCCCTCCCTACTTTTGTGGAAACCCCGTCGCTCCGTCTTCTCCTCCTTCTTTTCTTTCACCCTCTATTGTTTCCATTACCTCCTCCCTTGTATTCTTAGTCTTCGCTTCTTCCTCTCGTCGCCATGGGCCTTCCCTACACACTTCACTCAATTTTTCTTTCTCGTCATCCCACATGCTCTCTGTTTATCATCCACCTTCTCCTTCTTTCATTCCACGTCATATCCTCTTCTATCCTTTCTTCCCTTCCCTTCAAAGCTTTTTTCTTTCTCAAGATATCAACTTTTTCTTCCTCATTTCTCACTTTCACTACATACACACGCGATTTACCTTCAATCTTCCTTCCCACTCCATTTACCTCTTCCACGTGCACTTTTGCTCCAATTTCGCTCATTAACTTTTCCACTTCTTCTCTACCTGATTCACTATCTACTTTCATTCCTCTTATCACTATATTCCTACTCCGTTTCGTCTTCTCTTCTACTTCCATTTTCCTTTCCAACTCTCTCAATCTTGATTTCATTCTCACATTTTCTAGGATAATATTCTCATTCATTTATTTTATTCTCTCTCCTTCTCTTACCCCCTCATTCCCTTTCTCTATATCCTCAGACTTACACTCTAGTTTTCGGACTCTTTCTGCCAGCTTCTCCATATCTGATTTTCTCTTTTCCTCACTCATCCTTTGATTTTTCTCAATATCTTACAACTGCTTCCAAACTTTATCTTTTTCTTTCCGCCACACCAGATTCCATTCTTCCCACTTCTCCCTAACTTTCCTCATTTCCTCCCAAACCTCCTCCCCTCGCTTTTGAATGCCATTCAAACTTCGGATCGTTTCCTCTCTAAACCCTTTAATAAGATTTTCTAGGCTCTCTAGATCGAATTTCCCTTTCGCTTTATTCCTTTCCGGTGGTGACTTTTTTAAAAACTTTTTCCGAAACTTCTCCTCTCCCTGCTCATACCCCTCTTCTTCCCTTGATCTTTTACTGTCTTCCGTCTTATCCCCCTCGTCACTCCCCCTGCCTCCATTTATCAAAAAGTTGTCTCGATCCTAAACTGCTAGCCCTGGATCTATTAAGCAGTTCCCGATTTGACGGGCTCCCTCGAGTCCTCCTGTCAACTAGCTCCCCTTCCTTCTCTCCCCACCCGAATTTTCCTGGCGTTGCATACTGGCCCCCGCCATCATCACTATCTCCGGCATCACCCTTACCACTCCCCGTTTCGCCGGTCTCAGTGAGATCATCAGCACTGGGGTTGTGGTCTACCTGCTGCCCTCTGTTGGACCCCACTGGGCTCCTCGGAACAAACATGCTGGCCTATCTTACCGATCTGCTGTCCCCTATCTTCTCTCTCACTTTTCCGTCCTCGACAACTAACCTCCAAATTATCACTTTCAACTCTCCTTCTAACCCTTTTAACCTTATAAAACAGCCCCCCATACTTCCACACAACCCCTTCACTTCACTGACCACCATCACCACCTTTCGCCTCAATCACACCTCCACACTCGTCGCCAAAACCAAAAAAGATAGCACAGAATAAACACGCGTACTTTACTATTCGGTACCGGAAACGGAAGCAATTTAAGAATACTCAGTTATTTTTTAACTAATATTTAATTTTTTAAACCATTTTAATTTGTTTAAACACTTAAGGGTATTCTTAAAAAGAAAAGTAGAACATAAAAATATTTCAATCTTTCGAAAAATAGCAAAAATAAAATATGTAGACAAAAAAATGTTCAAACAATTTAAATTTGTTTAAACATCTATGAGTATTCATAATAAACAAATTAGTACTTAAAAATATTAAAATTTGTCGAAAATTTAGTGAGATAAAATATGTTTCCTGCTTTTTTTTAGGAAAAATATATACTTGAACAAATAAGTATTATTTAAAGAATTGTAAAATTATTTAAACAGATTTTTTTATTGTTATCATTGATTACATAACTCATAAATTCTAGAAAATACGTTCATTTCGTGAGTTAACTGAAAAACAAATTTTAACAAATTAAAATTGTTTAAACAATTCAATATTATTTAACAGATGACTGGGTATTCTTAAATTACCGATTAATGATTATTTATTTTCAAAAAACTTTTAAAAAGCGTCAATAAACCGCAATATTACGTAAAATTGAAATTTGTTGCTTATGGGGTTTTCTTCGGGAACCCATAAGAGTGGCTTAAAATTATTCAACCTTAAAAGTTATGATTGATTCTTATTCTCTGGCGAATTCTGGACAATATACTGAAACACGGAATTGTTTGTAACATATGATCGCGTTTAAACATTAGATTTATGCCACTTTGCGCCACCCCTAAATATTAACCAATTTTGCTGAAATTTGAAGATTTTTTTCTGGGCATTCGAACAAAACTGGGAGGTGAGAGCAGAGAAATTCGAAAATTGAAAAGTAAGGGCCACCCTAGTGTTCATTAGCATTAGCAATGGCGTCCCATGTCAGTACATGTCAGCATCAAACTTAACACAAAACGTAAAACGTCGAATCACTAGATATTTCAGCAAATGATATTCTCCTACTAATCCACAGAAACACTTTCACTGGCTGACATGCCTTAGTGATTTAACGTATTGCGTTTTGCGCCCAGTTTTACGCTCCTATGAGACTACCCTTAAAGTAAACCTAACCTGAAAATACATTTTGCATAAGGTTAGGGGGGGGGGTGTCGTTGCCGTCAACTATAGTTCTTGCTACGTCCCCTAGGTGTCGCTGATTCGCCTCGCCACAATCTCAAAGTACCCCCACGAAATACGTTGGAGTGGGCATATCGTGCTTTAGAGTGTGCTATAAAAGCAAAATTTACCAAATTGAAACACGGCCCTAGGTAACTCGGTCTGAAGGCATATTTGCACCTCTCCTAGGAAAGTTCTCTCCCTCTCACTCTAACATACATACATAAATTAGCAGTTCGAACTCGAAAGTTCATTGCCTCACTACCAGATTCGGGTAGTGTTTCTAGGTGGATATTTACTACCAATGTGGGCCCACCACACCCACGACGGGCCAACAGTACGCAATATTCCTGAACGGTCACCCATTCAAGTACTAACCGCGCCCAACAATGCTTAACTTCAGTGATCTTACGAGAACTGGTGTTTTCAGCGTGGTATCGCCGTTGTATCACTCTAACAGTGGAATAAACTATTATTCTAAAAATTCATACTATCCTCACACATTAAAATTAGAGGAAGTGAGTTTTTTTAACAGAGGTGTAAATGATTTGTAATGCTGGCTGTAATGATGAAAACTGTTGAGCCAATTTGAAGGTGGTTGCGAATCACGATTCAAATTTATGACTCTGTTATTTGTCAAGGACGTAAGTAAAATAGACAGAGAGGGAGAGAATTTTAATTCCGCTCTGTACTATTTGAAATTCTTGTACGTAAAATACGCAGTAAAATCAAAGTAAGCGGCCATGTAAATTACTTCAGGTATTACACTTTCCCATCCCTGCTTAGAATGTTCTGTTGGAAATTTTCCTTCGGAAACTTTGCATTGTCATATCCGACAGACTACTATTTATCATCAGAGACCGTGGCGATGTTTAAGAGTTGTCAAGTTTGCTTGGCAAAACAGCTGTATTTTCAAAATTGGTGATGAAATTGCTCGTTCGAGCAAGCTATTATAGATTTGCAAACGAACAACGAAAGAAATCACTCAATAGTTTTATTTTGAGTGACGCTGTTTTGATGTGAAGATGCGACGTGTTGATGGTTGCATGCAGACGATATGAACTTTCCAAGGCCTTGGAGGTAAACATTGAGAATTACTCCTCAACGTAGGTAAACGCAGAAGGATACCCGAGATGTGCGGGTAAAGTTTACCCACATGGGGTAATTTTTGTTGCTGGTAATCTTTACCCCGAAATCCGTGTAAAGATTACACTTAGTTTTTTCTGTGCTGTTATACTCTTATTGCAAGTATATTATGATTGTAGCTACTTACGGATCATACAAGGCCATGACAACCGACTCTATTCCCGGCTTGGCTGCCTCAACTTCAAACTTCATTAGGTGTTCGCAGGAGGGAATGACTTCAGGATGAGGTTGCAAGGTGTGCCAAGCTGACTTCTTGCCGATCTTATAGAAAGATGGAACATTGTCATTCCCTGTCAGAGAATGGAAGGATGGAAGTACTGCTGACAAAGCTGGCCCTGAAAGCATGAATAATATTTAAAATTGGTCAAATTTTATTTCTATTTACGGTGTATACCTACGGAAGAGCCTCCAAAACGCCTTACCTAAAGATGCAAATATCTCGTGTATGGCCAAGTATCGCTGCTGCTTTCCAGTTTTGAGATGAATCCACAGTTCTTCCATATACGGAAGTTTAGACAGGCAGGAGACAGCCAAAACTACAACATCGGTATCACAGCAACGAATGAGAATTTTCGTATTCCTGTGTTTATGCATGTGAGCCAGGCTGCAGCGCAAGCCACCGCTCCGAGCGTTCGGACAGGGAAAACCATACGGCATCCGGCAGACGGCAAGATATATATACACGCATATTTCTTCATCAATGATCAGGTTTTAGTTTAAAAGGAGGTTGTTTCATCAAAAAATGCTACAGATATATCAGTTGTACAAGAAATTTTGATAGAAACACTGTGATTCCGTTATTTTCTGTTTGCACTCCTGAAAGGTAGGCAACCCGCTTCCACATTTTAATCGCCATGGTCGGCATATGCCTTAAACTACTAAATGTTGAGTGGAGGACCGATCCCGGCCCATAGAAGTCACCGCAACGGACGATTTGTTAAGTTTTTGAGATCTGCAACCCGCTATACCGCTGCTCTCCCGGGGTTGCAACCTTGTTTCCACTTCTTAAAAGTAAGCTGGGGGTATATACTTCAAATGTGTCAATTCTGAATGCTCTAGAATAAAATGCAAGGTTGGTCGCAATATCGTCCATCAACCGCCGTACTAATAATCTCTCTTCGCGCTCGACACTACCGTGCTATCCATAGATACTACACGCATATTGCTGAAAGAAGATGATGATCTGTTGGATGCATGTGAAGTCAGGTTAATCAAACCTGAAACAGGAGCAGCACGCTATGAAGCGAGTCTGTAAAAAATGTTAAAAGCATACCAAGCTGCCCGGAAGTTGATTGTCAAGATTTTCCAGAGAATTATCGATCCTGACTTTTGATTTAGTTTTTGAATTTTTTTATAAATGAACAAATATGATAAAAGAAATATCCGTTTTTTCTATTTGACGTTTTCGGTGCTCATCTATAATAGGAAATATAATTATTATTATTTCTATAATGATTTTTGTAAACAAATGTAATTTCATCAAAACTCATACTTAGGTAATTAATTGTAATATTTTTTCAAAACAAATGCATTATTTGGACATTTGTCGACGATATATTTTTTTTATTTTACATGTAAGTCCTTTCAATTGGGAACTCCATGATGATTTCAGCAAAATTCATTATTATTTGATGAATTGTATAATTTTTTTAAAATCTGTCGGAAGGCAGGTCGGCTGTTGCGGTTAATACGAGAAATTGAGATGTGAAATCCTATTGTGTGCGGTGGGTATATTGATTGTTGACTTTGGTCTAAAATAAATCCTTTTTTTGTCCGAATTGCTGAATTACTTGTAATTCCTAACCTGGAAACGAGTTGTCGTCGGACATAACCTACAAAATCACCACTTAAAGAATTGCCAAATAGTTTATGATCATGTCAGAGAACGACAAAGTCAAGGAGGGAGATAATTTTAGACTTAATGTGAATAAGCAGATAAAAAGGTCCTCATTGTGGAAATGCACCCCAAAAAAACATTTTTTGCTGTCAGGGCTGTGATATTACTTATCATCAAGGGTGTTTGCCGAGATATAAGACCCTGGATAATGGTGCCAAAGAAAAATTATATGTATAAAACGGCCACGATCGCCTGCAAGTAGCGTTGATAGTGAAATTCTGAAAAGATTAGATGAAAACGAACAGATTATAAGAAGTTCGGTTGACAATCTCTCAGGAAAATTCGACGATGGCCTGTGAAAAAAACTTGGTGATCTGTCAGAAACAGATATTAATCTTTCAGAAAAAGTTGTGAAACTAGATGAAAGGGTAAATGTGAATGAAAAATCGATAGGGATACTGCAAACGGAAATGGAGAACGGTGACAAGACGGTGAAGGCCGTTGAGAAGAAAGTCGAAGAAGTGCTGAAACAGCTAGGACCAGATCAGAAACTGAGAAATAAAATAGACTTGGTGAAGCAAATGGAACAAAGGTAGCGACGGTCCAAGAATGTGATTGTGTTCCAAGTAAAGGAATCTGATAAAGAAAACCCCAAAGATCGTATAGCGGATAACCTTCAAAGAGTATGTAAGTTATTTGAAAATACTGATACATATATCTAAGGAGAGAATAAAAGTTTTCTTTACACATACATGCAAAACCCTCGTTTGCCCACCGTTTACAGACATCGAAAATGGCCGATTCCGCACTGTGCGCGAAAGCAATGAGCAAAATCCCCAGCATCGATGACCAAAACGCTGTCACCGGTTAGAAAAATGGTCTCCACGGTTACCAAAAGATTTTGGCAACCGGTTGCCATCTAGCGTCGTAAGCGGTTACTATACGAACATCATTTTGGATGAGGTTGGGTTTATTTCGTTCGTGACAGTTTGTTTTCGTTCATTTTCTTTCAAGTAATTCGTTGCATGAAGAGATTAAAGAGTTTATTACAAGCTAAGGTGCAAACAGCAAAAAAATCATAGAAATGGATTTCGCTGACGAAGACAGCATTGCAAGTTTCGATGACCTACAAAAAATGATAGAGGAAGCAGACAACATTGTGTTGGAAAGATAAACATTTTGGGAGATATTTTTTTGTCTTTTTTTGTTTCGCCCCAGACCCCTCGACCCCCAAAACTTTTCTTCAAGTCTACATATCTCGGGTTTTGCATAGTATTCTATAAAGAAAAATAGTGTTCGATACTCGAGTCCTCACGGGCGATTTGGTCACGGCTCGTGTCAAGGAGCCGCGTGAACCCGGTTCACGCGGCGCCTTCATACTCGCAGTGACCAAAACTCCCGTTTGGCCTCTCGTATCGAAATTTACTACTTCAGAATTGGAAAATCTACAGATATTAAGCAGGGTGATAAAAGGCCCCGCTCGCTACAGGTAGTGCTTGTGAATCCAGAGGATGCTCGGAAGGTCCTAAGAGTCAGAGATGAGTTGTAGAAGGAGCATATAATAATGATAAGTGATCAAACACCGATTCAGCGCAAATTCAGAGCTCCGGTTGGAGCAGAACTTGAGATGAGGATCAGAAAGGGCGTGAAGAACTTGTGAATTAAGTACATAGGGGGAATTCCCTGTATCGTTGAAAAATGGGAGCGAAAACCAAAATCCTTAACCAGATGGGGCTATGGAAAACCTACAAGCAACAATAAGCAGTTTGGAGACAGAATTGGATCATGAGAACCTACTAATATTTGGTGATTTTAATTTACCTTAATTGAAATGGCCTCTTACGGGATCCACAATTCTGCGAGCATAAGAGCAACTAAATTAGGACTTGAATTCAACCCGCCTATTGGAAAAAGCGACCACGTGTGTATTGCAGCAGGCACATTTTCAGATGATCATAGTGTGCTCGAGAGATGTGAATTCAAGGCGACTAAATTATCGAAGGGCAAGCTTCAGCGCTATCTACACAGGCATGGTGGGAGCTGGAAGCTCAAAAGTATGTGAGGAACAAGATGATAACAAATGGGTAGAATTCCACTGAATGTTATGTGGCTTGATACGCGAAAATGTACCAAAGTTTCACCGAAAGGGAAATGCACAGGACAAGCTTTAAATCTCTAATAGTGTGAGAAAGCTTTTGACAAAAAAGGAAAAGGCCTGGGATCTGCAAGAAGTCAGGTAGAATTGAGGACTATGCTGCCTATGACGCGAACCTGGTGACCTCAGGAGACAGCCTTTTCATGGGCATTTGAAATCTACATTTGCTTCATCAATGAGTACACCCAGTAACATGATGAGTGAACACGGTAACTTCACGCAGAATGCAAGAGAAATTGAAAATTCGTTGGCGAAGAAATATATGAACTCATATGTGGTGGAACCGGATGGACCCATTCCTCATGTGACGGGCATATCCCGTTTGGGAGAATCTCTTAAAAAAGCGGAATTTTATGGTCAGGAGGTAGGAAAAATCTTGTCTTCTTTGAAGGTGGATACTTTGGCGGGACCTGGCCAAATTCATTCACAAATTCTACAAACTTGTTCTGGAGCTGCAGCAACATTGGTAGAGGACATTATGACGGAGTTTTTCGAAGAAGTTTTTCCAAATGGTTAGAAAGAGGCTGCGGTAAAGCCCATCTATAAAAGCGGAGACATGACCGACCCAAAAAAGTATAGGTCTATTTCCTTAACGTCCATGGTCTATAAATGTATGGACAGAATTATCGTAAACCGAATGCAACCTTTTTTTGTGACGAATGGAGTAATTCCGGATAACCACGATGGCTTTATACCATGAAGATCGATGTTGACAAACCTTCTAAATTATGTGAATAAATGAACTGCAAGTATCGAAGCGGGAAATACGGTGGATGTAATCTACCTGGATTTTGTGAAGGCTTTTGATCGGGTACCATTTATAAGGCTGCTGGCTAAGCTGGAACACGTTGGCATGAGGACGAAGTTTTTGGTATGGATTGAGGATTTCTCATGGAATAAGACACCGAGAGTGAGAGTAGGTGAAACTTATTTGAATGTCTATGAAGTCACAAGTGGTGTTCCCCAAAGCTCGGTATTAGGGTCTATCCTGTTCATAATGTTCGTCGCACACATCTTTAAAGGGCTAAGCCCAGAGGACAGGGAGTACGCTAATGACAATAAAGTTTTTGGAGAATCTTCAAGGTCTGGGGAAATATAGGAAGATTTGGATCGAATTTTATGATGGATGGACAAATGGCTTTTGACACCCAAGGCTGGGAATTGCACAGTACTGCACTTGGGAACGGGAAATCCATGCTGAGACTATTTTGTGGGCCAAACACAAGTCAAGGCTGTCACTTCTCAAGTCGCACTTTGCTTGGTAATAAGTAAGGACTTGAAATGGAAAGATCAGATAAACAAGAGCGTAAGGAAAGCCAATTCGCTAATTTGCAGAATAGGACAATCCTTCCGTTTCATGACGCCTTCATTATTTGTCAAAGTTTTCACAATGTACCTTCGTCCTATTTTGGAATTCGGCTATCAAATCTGGTCACCATACTTGAAAAAGAACACCGAGATGCTAGAAAATGCGCAACGATGTGTGACCAAAATACGGACTGGTATGAAGGATCTACCGTTTGAGGAGAGGCTTGACCAGATGAAGTTACCTGGATTAAAATGTCATAGGGAGAGAGATGTTTTAATTAAGACCATTAAAATCTTACATGACGTCTATTATTCTCCTGGGCTGCAAAACATCTTCACAAAGAACAAAAATCCACATCTTAGGGGCCACATATTAAAGCTATACAAAGAATTTGCTCATACTCAGGACAGGTACAATTTCTTACCCGTGCGAGTAGTTGATTATTGGAACCAGCTACCAGAGCAAATCGTCGAGACCACATCCACAAAAGTGTCTATGATGATAAACGAAATTGTTAAGAAGTTGTAAATTATTAATCAAGACCGTGGCCCACCTAGGGCTCCATGACTTAGGTTTCTGCAATGACACCTGACTTTTGTTTTATTTTGGTTTGTATTTTCTTTCTGTATAATCAGGTTGACACTTGTGCACGAAGTGCAAAATGAGGCATTACTCTTACTTTTGATTTTAGTTTTTAATGAACAAAAAGTTTTTTTTTTAAATTTAATTTTTTTTAAATTTTAATTACTTTGATTAGACATGAAAACTTTATTTATGTTACGTAATCCCTACACTACGCTATTATAGGTTATGAGCATAACCTATTTCATATGAAATCGGGAAGTCTGACCCTGGTGATGTCACGGAATTGTTTGGGGCTGAAATATATTGTTTTCCAAGGTAAAATATGAGACACGTATTTTTTGTTTTTGATCAAAAATTTTTTTTCACGAACTTAGGGCTACATGAATATTCAGGTGAATTATGTAGAAATTAACGAAATTTTTCTTAACCCTTCGAGGACAACGTGGAATCGTGGGACGTATAGAGCAACGTGGGGTGTTCGGACACCCCACTCTGTTTTTTGCGTTTAAATTTTTAA
Source organism: Andricus curvator (assembly GCA_932195095.1). Classification (NCBI taxonomy): domain Eukaryota; kingdom Metazoa; phylum Arthropoda; class Insecta; order Hymenoptera; family Cynipidae; genus Andricus; species Andricus curvator. The sequence goes on from CAKNYM010042701.1 coordinate 35,336, forward strand.
TTGCGCATTTCCGGGTTTCGAGAAATACTTGGATTCAATCCCAAATACCTAAAAAAAAAAAATAAAAAAAAATAAATAAAAATAAAATAAAAAAAATGCGTCAGGGGCTTCAGTGATACTGAAAGAGCAGGTACTCAAAGCGGGAAGCCTTCCTGCAACCTGTACACAGCGAATATGCGTTTTTTGTTCCGTTGGGGTGGCCATACACCCCACGTTGTCCTCGAAGGGTTAAAAATATTATATCTTGGGAACCAATTGACATAATTAAATTTTCTTTGCAGGAGCCACCTTCGATTTTTTTATTTTTTTTTTTTTAGATTTATTGTAATATGATGGAGATATCCTGAATGTTGTTGTTTATGTCTTAAGGAATCTAAAATCATATATTCACAGAATCCGTACAGTTTTAAAGTTAATAAATATCAGATCCTTTACAATTTAATTTAGAAAATTGATGAAATTATGATTTTTGCTGCACTGTTTTGATTTATGTTACTTCTTACTTTATTAGTTTCGCGTGCTCTATTAGTTCAGATTCTTCTGCTTCACCTCCTTCGAGTACACTGTTACTTCTTTTCATGGATGTCTGGAGGTATTTGCGATGTATACTTTCCTGTCGTCGTTTTGTCCAACTTCTACTTTCCACGCATGGGCTTTTTGAATGCGAGTAATTCCTGGAACTTTTTCCCACTCTTTTTCCTTTCCTTCTCGAAAACTGGCAACTTCTTCTGGTGAAAGCAGTATTAGATTAATGGCGCTAGTATACTTCTTCACTTCTCGAACAAAGGATTCGGCATTATCTATGGATTCCAGATGTGACTTCTTTAAGTTATGATTAGTTGCAAAGTGTTTTACCAAGCCGCCAACGCCATCACAGGGTCCTTTTCCATGGCCAGTTGCTGAAAAGATCCAGTTCTTCTTGCAAGATGATTTACTCAATGCGTGATACTGATAGCGATTTTTAAAGTGACCTGCAGCTTCATCTGTTATTATTTTAATTTCTTCCATTTTCTCAGGATTCGAAGATTCCATAATTTGCACAATACGGTCCATTGCCAATAAAGCGTGTGCAGAATCATGCTTCTTATCATCGGAAACTACTGCAAAACTTTTAGGTTCTGCACCTCGATAGCAAACAGCAGTAAATATCGATATCTGATCATTTGTCCAATGATTAGTTTAAATTGCATCTTTTACCATTAACTTCCAATTCTCATCAAAGTCACACTGCATTGTTAAATGAGTTGAATTATTCTTAGCGCGATCTTTCTCCTCTTTGATTTTTTCTCTTTGAATATTTTTCACATATATGTGGGTATGGTGAGCCCACACTTGTAGTTATTTACTACAAGTTATCAACCTAGAAACACTACCCGAATCGGGTAGTGTCACGCCTACCCCGAAAGGGAAATGGCTTAATGGTATACATACATACATGTGAGCATTCGCTTTTTCTGTCCAGGTTGCTAACTCTTTGACAAAAGTGTCAATCGAAGTAGTTCTCTTTTCTAAGTCACCTTTGTTCCAGATCGCGAAAACAATGTCATCTGAACCAGTTTTCTCTAACAATCCTACAGATTGAAGCCTAATGCCTCTAGCTCCTGGACATTTTTTGCAATCTCCAAGCTGACAATCTTTGGTTACAAGACAACACATCACTTTAGGCAAAATTTTATTCGGAATATCTTTGATATTCGCTCCATCCCTTCTCTGGTTTTTTAATCCAATAAGTAAAAGCTCAAAATTGGCGCAATAAATGCAAAGACATTCCTCTTTCAAAGGGTCAATTTGAACCCATTTTGGTCGCAGAGAGTAAAATTTTGTCTTTCCAATTCTTACGTTCGGATTTTTTTCTCGAAACAGGTGAAATATTACACTAATACTTCGCGTTAAATATCTTTTTACTTTTTTTAATTCTTTCACCATTTTCCTTAACTGAAATTACGTCGTTCTTATTTGGGCTTTGTCTTGTACAATCTACGTGATCACTTAAATAATATTCTAATGCTAATTGCACTTCTACATCACTCACAGGATATCCATTGTATGGGTCAGCAGTGTAATATATTCCTTTTTCAATTGAAAATTTCCTCGATTGATCTATCATATATTTGGTTATTTCAAGACACGTTAAAAGTAAATCTTGCTTCGTATAATCTCTTGGCACCAGCGTCAGCAGACGGATCTTTTCTTGTGCATTTGTACAGTTTTTCAAAGCTTTTTGAAAATTGGATACCCATTCGTCGCAAGGATAGCACTTTTCTTTTGGCAATGATACATTATAAACTTTTGAAAGCTTACTGGTCGTCGATTCCGTATATGCATCTATCATCTGTTTTCTTTTTTTGTAAGCATAGTTTTCTCGGGACCTTTCTTTGATACTTGATGGATTTCGACAAGGCGAAACATTTAACTTCCTATCTGAAATTTCATTATTTATTTCCTCAATCTGAAAAATTGGTTGAAATTCTTCGTCTTCATACTCTAACTGTTCATTTTCACATACATTTACATCATCCAATATTGGTTCTTCGTCATCAGAAATTGCCTGATTTGAAAAAACGCGAAACTTACCAATAATTCGGCGATAACACTTTTTACAAACACTGTCGCTTGAAATTATTCTTTTCTCTGGGGAAAAAGGTCCTAATAAAACAGCCAACTCATGCAGCTGTACAAATGGGTCACTAGAATTGCTGTATATCACTTTCTTGTGAACAGTTTCGAAGTCAGGACATTTTTTTCGCTTACTTGAATAAATTGATTTTAAACCATTGGCCATTTTATCTTAACGAATGAAATACAACTAAAAAAACTATATCGAACACTGTAATTATTAATTAGATGACACCTTTGCAGTTTTTTTGAAAGATATCGTTTTTAATTGACCCAATTATTATAAGTGTGAAGAAGATTTGTTATTGGCATTAGGGTCGATATTGTTTACTTGTTTTGTGTTCTACAATTATTTAAAAGAGTTTTTTTTATATTTTTCTATTTTTAAGTAAATTAAAATTATATTTTTTATGTTTCGTCCCGGACAGACTTCAACACGATTTTTTTGACTCCAGATATTGCCAAAGATGAAATGGCACTAAACAAAATATTCTATCTTTCCGGACTTTTTCAGAAAATTGAGTTTTTATTTTTTTCGAAAAATCAATTTTCTTTGTGGATTTTAAAAGAGTTTAGTTCTCCCTACAAGCTCCTGCAAAGAAAATTTAATTATCTCAATTGGTTCCCAATATATAATATTTTTAAGAAAAATTTCGTTAATTTCTACATAATTCACCTGAATATTCATGTAGCCCTAAGTTCGTGAAAAAAATTGTTTGATCCAAAAAAAAATACGTGTCTCATATTTTACTTTGGAAAACAATATATTTCAGCCCCAAACAATTCCCGGGCATCACCAGGGTCAGACTGCCTGATTTCATATGAAATCGGTCGCTACGATATTTTATGTTGAGCAAAAGAATTTCAAAATTTAATTATTATTATTTACAAAATAAAGGAAGAGTTTCTTAGATTTATTTAGGCCACATTTAAAAAAAATGAGGAATTCGTTTCACCATTCAGAAAATTTCGATAAATCAAACGAAAAATGGTTATTTTCAGACTTCATAATAAGATTTTATCATGCGAAAGCAGGCAAAAAATCGACGGAAGATTTTGAAAGCGTTTCAAAATCGACAAACAAGAGTTCAACACTGTCATTTGTAGACATAGTTACTCCCCAATCAAATTGAAAATGCGTTTCTGAGCAATTTGTGTTCAGATGAAAGAAAAAACTTGGCTAAAGAAATAAAAACATTGATCTCCGAAAGTACTATGTATATTAAAGAAATGATAAATGAACATGTTATAGCATTTACTTTAGGAGAAGCAAGATTATGAAATGCAGACATTTTTCCTCTCTATGTAAATCAGGAAGAAGCCACAAAAGAATGTTTTCCTCCTGAAATTAGCACATTGTGAGGCGTATAGAAATCCCGAATATTCTGCCTCTTGATTTAGTAAAACAAAAGAAGGTTGCAATAAAATGTCTTTACAAGTATGGTTGTGATGGCGCATCTGACCAGAGTCGATATAATTAGAAATTTAGTGAACAGGTAAATTTTGATGCAGGTATCTGGTATATTCATGATGTCAATGGTACCATCGTGCATGTATACAATCTGTTACCAACGCGACTGTTAAAATTGTTCAGAATGTGCAGAACTGTTAATGATTTGAAAAAATGAAAATCCTGGGTTCACTAGGACATGACTATGTAGGTTACTTATGTATGAACAAAACCAGATAAAAAGGAACATACGATATCAGAAGTAGAATTTATGAAAGAGAAAACAAAAATCAAGGTTCCGAATAGTCGTTGCACAATAACTGTCACTCATGAGTTTGTCTTAAAGGCGCTTCCTCAGGCTTGATTTTCAGCCCATGTATTACAAATGACATGTTTCCTCCTACAAGGATGAATTGTTCGGTGTAATATTTGAACCACATAATCTCAATGGCATAATACACAAAAAGAAAGTCTCCATTTTTTTAAAAATGGTCTTGTTTTTGTTTTTTTCTAATTAATCGAAAATGTGCTTCATTTATGCGCCTAGAAATGAGCAATCCGCCACCGGGAAAGTATCCACGATGAACCGAAAACAGGCGCTCCAAATTTCCAGTGCACAGCTGGCTCCGGGAACGTGAAATTTTTCGACGATACTTCTGCCGTCCAAACTAAAAAGATACATAAGTGACATTTTTATGAAAAATGAGTTTTTGGTATCGTTGGATACGTAAGAAAAAGCTGAGTCTAACTGTGTTAATAAAAATTATTAGTTATTAATATTTATTGCAAAAAACGATTTTTTATAAATGAGGAAAGTCGAAAAAGTTGAAAAATACAACAGCAAAAGATACACAAAATACTTTGCGTGTCCTAAAATTTGTATAAGGCGTAACTCATCCGACCTTCCTATTGTTAGAGCGTTACACGATTCGAGCCGTTTGAACGAAATTGATGATTATTAAAATATAATGAAATTGAATTTTAATATGCTGCATGAGGTTCATTACATAATGACGAGACAATTAAAAAAAGATAGAAAAAAATCGGTTAACCCGTTCAATTTCTGTTGAGAGTTTTGGTAATTTTGCATTTTATTCAAGATTACCTTCAATATTGATAATATTGACCGATTTTCCTAATCCTTTTTTTCCATTTTCTCCCAATTATATCATTTTCAAATTTTATCAGCTAATAAAAATTTCATCGATCCATGTTTTGCGCAATTTGAGAGATTGTAACCGTATTCATTGTCGGCGGGTGACTTACTTTCGTCTTTATCGAAAGACAAAAGCAGATTCGAGGAGATCAGATAATCTCACATCGGAGTAATTAATTAATTACTCAATTTATGATTAATCAGTTCATTATTGCTTCCTCATAGATGGGGGTTTGTAATGACCTAAATTTTCGAATATACTTTTTTGACATATTTTGATATAATTCAAACCCAGGAGCTCGAAAATAAAGTTTTTAAAAACTGTCCGTGTATGTGTGTAAATTTTTTCGCACCATATCTCGAAAAGGAAAGGAGCTATTATCATGAAATTTTGATGAAGTGTAAGCTCGGATTGATATCCAGGACTGATAGGTACTTTGTACTTTCATAAGAAGATATCTTGCATTATTTTGTTAAAAAATCATTTTTTTTAAACCCGTTTTTTTTTGTTCAAAATTAATTTTGTACACTGAAAATGTGATTTCAATTTTTTGTTGAATATTCACATTTTTTCATATTTAACATAAAAATAAAATAGATCAAAATTGAAGGTCTTTTTTCATTTTAAATTAAAATTGAAAATTATTTTACCTTTTTCTTTCAAAGTTTCTTAAAAATTCGTCTTTTTTGTTAGAAAATTAATCTTCTTGCTTGAAATTTAATCTTTTTTGGTTAAAAACGCAACTATTTGGTTAAAAATTAATCTTTTTTATTTAATAAATCAACTATTTTGTTGAAAATGCGTCTATTTTGCTGACTTAAACTATTTTTTATTTAAGATTAACATCTTTTTTGTTTGAAATAGGAACAATTACATAAAAAAAAACTTATTTGAATCAAAGGAAATTTCTTTGATTCAAAGAAATGGTAGAGCAGAATATGGCTGAAGAAATATTTCTTCAGATTAAAGAAATATTTTGTTTGGATTTAAGAAACGCAATGCTTAAGACATAGAAATACTCACTTGATACTGTAAAATATTCGTTGAGCGAAATAGATTTGTTATTGACTGTAATAAATAAGTATTTGATGATATGATAGGTGAGTTCCGTAATGTGAAGAAGTATGGTGTAAGTTCAAGAAGATAATTATTACATACAAATAAATGTAACTCGGACTGAGTAAAAGTTTTTTTTGAAACAAATATATGATTCTTTGATTCAAATAAGCGTATTTTTTGGTTAAATAAACATTTCTTTGCAACGAAGAAATTTTTTTCAACGGAAATAAATATCTATTTGTTTCCAAGATGCAGCATATTGTTTTAAAATAAGGTGTAACAGAGTTGATAAGATATTAATTGATTCAATGAACAATTCATTCAAACAGAAAAAGTTTTCCTGTTGTTTACACATTTTGAATAGTTAAAGTACAAAAATTAAGCAGGCCCATTTATTAAAAAAAAAGTATTCAATGCAATTATAATGATTATACTATAATAATATATTTATTTTCATTTTCGCGGAGTAGCAAAAAGAATTTCAAGCAAGACCAACTGACCAATGCTTAGGAAGATTGATAAACACCAATCACCACATATTTCAGATTATAGCTACTGTGAAAATGTATGGCTAACTTAAAGACTGGAGAATCCATTTCTATTGTGACACTTTAAACTCTGCGCACCTGGCGGCATATGTCTGAACTACTCGGTACAAATAAAGAATTTTACCAAAATATTTTTTCGACCAAAGGTGTCTGAAGTTATTTCATAAATATATTTCTTCACTTGAAGGAAATGTTTATTGGACACAAATCGCTTCACTCTATTTATTAAAAGCAACATATCTTCCAAGTGAATAAATTATTACTTAAGTGAACAAACTACTTTATTCGGCTAATTACACGTTCTATTAAAACAACAGTATCAATGCCCTTATATGAAGGAAATATCGCTTTCATTTAATTAATATTGCTTTCATTTATGTCAATATTTCTTTGATTCAAAGAACACAAAATATTTGTTTCACGCATCGATGAGTTACTTATTTCAAATAAAATATTTTTTATTTCAAAGGCTGAAATATATTAAACTAAAAAAATATTTCTTTGGATGCGAAAGCAAGATTCAAGGAAACTAGGTTCTTAGTTTTAAAGAAATAAATTCCTTGAGTTAATTATCTCATATTCTCAAGCCAAGAAATATTTCTTTACTTCAAAGAAATGGCGCTCAAAGAAATGATTTCTTTGAATCAATGCACGAGTTTGTTGCTTTCAAACAATATTCAGTACAATTAAGTAAACGGATTTTTTGGCTCAAATCAATGCAATCAAAGAAATGCATTTCTTTGGATCCAAATTTTTTTTTATCTCAGTGTGTGTCGTTGAAAAGTCATCATCTCATTGGGTTCAAAATGAAACTATAGTTTCAACTGTTATACTTTTTTATACTTTTTATTGTTACATCCGAGGATTTATTAATTAAATAAATTCAAGGGAATTTACTCAATTAACGAATTCTGGATGGTTAAATAATAAATACTTGCATGCAAGTATCGATAATTTTAGGGGCCAGTTCCCTGCCCTATTCATTCAGGGCTTTTCTAAAATGCTGTTGAGCTTGGGTTGTCGTTCGATTGTTGTAAAATAATATTTGACATATTATTGAGTGTGGTACATGGTTATATTTGAAATGACACAGGTTATATATTTATAGATTACATATCATATGTGGTTGTGTGTTCGAAGTGTAGTGTAACAATAATTGTCGATACTGTACATTACCAGATGTCAGGCGAAATGATGAACAATTCTCGTTGCCCGAAAGTTTTTTATTTAACCTACTCTCAATTGAGAGGCGCGAATTTAATACATTTTTCGTTTATGCACTTTTTTGAAATTTCAGATAATATCCCCGGATAAAACGAAACGAGAAAAACCGTTAATTTGGATATTAACCTACTACAGGGCTTTCTTTCCAATCTAGGAAGTACCCACATAGCACACTTCCTGAAAAAACCAGGTCTGTCCTAGGGTTTTTCGGGAAAAACATAAGTCTAAACCTGGGACAGACCTGATTTTTTCGGGAAGTGTGCTATGTGGGGTACTTGCTTCCCCGTGTGCTTTTGCGTATTTCAAATTTTTTTGTTTTAGTCAGAAAATTTAAAAGGAATTCAGGAAACTAAAAGTTCCAAAAAAAACCAACTTGCCGCGAAGTTAAACTGACTCCCGTAATCTATTTTCCAGCAATAGCGGGAACACTCTTTCCGATTTTACTTGTTATTTAACGTCGGACCGCGACCGAAAAAATCGAGACAGGTAAGGGTACAAAACCGAACGCGAAATTCCTTCCGACGGATTCTTAGTGGTTTCCGTCGGACCGTAGACTTAAGAATGATTTATGATCGATTTTGAGTTACTGTCGTAAACTCTGAATCGATCAGTGGGAGAAGGCACTGCTTTCGGCCGTAGAACACCTGTGGGCGAGCGTTTGGTCGTATTTTGCAAAATTGCATTTCTCACGCCCGATAGGTGTTCTTCCGCGGCACTACTTCCAATAATTTGATGATTCGGCATTTCGATTCCACTCATTTCTAGAAGTTAATGAACCTGCATTCTTCACAACTACTGCCAATTTTTATTTGAAGACTAATAGGATTTGAGAAATTGGAAGGTTCATTGCCCTTTTAAATTCCAATGGTTATAATTTCCTATAGTCTTTATTAGAGTATATTATAATTCAAAGGTCAGTATTGTTTCTGATATTTCATAATTAAGTGGAATCGAAATGGCATCTATTTGAAATCCTAAATTGAATGTTGATTTGCAATTCTATTTTGTATCGTCTCCTTTTCGTTTCTTTTCTCGTCGCTTATTTAAAAATTTCACTTGTTGCCTCTACTCTTTTTTCGTTATTTGTAAAGATCCTTTCATTGTTCCTAATTTCCCATTTTCTGATTGTTGCTAGTTTGTTATATTAAAATAATGTAGGGAGTATAAGTGTGTAAGTCCACACACTAGCGCCTCAAACAGCTTAGCATCTAGTGAGTGTGTGTATGCGTGTGTCGACCGTGCGCCTCACACATGCTAGCGTCACCGTGTGTCGACTATTCTTATTCCTATGGTGTCTTAGGTCTAGTTTAATTATAAATCCTTTTTGTATGGATAATTACACGTATATATAATAACTGTAAGATCGGTGGTTGACTCGTTAGGTGCGGTTATTATTCAATTTGAGAAATGTCAAATTCGCACCTAACATTTATACTTTTCTTTATACTTTATTCTTTTAACTTACTATGATAAGTGAAAAGTTGAAAATACATATTTTTTTGTAGAAAATTAATCTTTTGAGTTGAAAATTCATCTTTGTAGGTTCAAATGCAACTATTAATTTGAAAATGTAAATATTGTGTTGAAATGACAACTGTTCAGGTTCAAACTTCAACTATATTCTACAAATTTCGTCTTCTTTGGCTTGAAAATTCATCTATTTTGACATAAAATTCAACTATTTCGACGAAAATTAACTTGTTTGCTGAAAACTCAACCATTTGAGTGGAAGTTCATCTTTGTAGCTTGAGAATTGAACCAGTTCATTGAAAATGAAATTGTTTTTCGTTGAAGTTTCATATGTTTGGTTTAAAAATTCGACATGTTTATTTCAAATTTCATCATCTTTTTCATGAAAATTTAATTACTTAGTTGAAAGATTCATGTATTCCCGTTGAAGATTCATCATTTTAGTTGAAAATTCATCAGTTTGTTTAGAAAATGTAACTATTTTTTTATGAGTTTTTTTGTTGAATTTTTTTTTACTTGAAAATTTAACCATCCCAGTCAAATATTTCATCATTTTAGTTGAAAATTCATCTCTTTGGTTGAAATTTTTTAACTGAAAATTTAACTATTCCATTTTCGGTTGACAATTTACCTCTCTGAAAGTAGGAAATATTTGAGTGCAAATATTTCCTACTTTCAGAGAGGTAAATTTACAAAAATTGGTAAAACCACTGCATTCAAAGTGATGTTTCTACATTTGAGGTTGGGAGTTCACTACTTTGAACTCAGTCATTTTACAGGTTTTGGTAAAATTAAAAAAACACAGTGGATAGTTACAAGAAATTTTTTTTACAGTGTATGAAATCCTTATTGTTGATTTTTCATATAGTTTCGTTTGAGAATGCTCCTCGAGTGTTTCCGCCGTTTTCCGATCGAGCCCGATTGAGCAGAGCCGAATATGGAACGCATGGAACACCGGCCGCGGTCGGTCCAAATCAAATTCGGTTCAATTAGAAATTAGATTAATGCATGTAAATATTGTAAAATCCCATTATTATTATTTTTAAAGAATTACTTGAAACAAAAAATTCGCTGAACGAGAAAATTAATTATACCTTTATTTTATTTCTATTCTCTACTCCAATCCCTGTCCAGATTTCCAAAAATTGGAAAAAGAGCATTTAATGCGTTAATTTTCAAAATCACAAAATTCTTTTTTAAATATTCAATAATGTTTTATTACTACAATCTTTTAACTATCAGAAAATATATATTTTTTTAAATTAATATATAATATTGTACACATTATTTATATCTGACTCCTTAGTTCTGTCAAAAGATGCTTGGTAGTAGTGAAACAGGCGCTTTTATCACATGTATACCGAAAGGTTATGTTTCACAACATTTTAAATAAAAGTTAACTCTTTCTATTTTCAATTCATTCATTTACTATGGGATTCAAAACATGAGGAATTTTTTC
>CAKNYM010042702.1:0-19244 GCA_932195095.1 Andricus curvator
ATTTAAGGTTGGAAATATTGCGTTTAGAAGTTAGGGAAAGGTTCATACAACCACAAAAAATGAACACAATTTTTGATAAAACTATTTTGATTCATGTAACATATGTAACATGTATCGTTGTATCGAAGCTGCAAAATCTCTGTTCTATAAAACTAATTTACAGTCTTATATTTTTGTTACACAAATGAGAATTTTGTAAATATTTGCATCAAATGACGATTACTATTAACTTACTCATAATGAGGAGCAACGCTTAATCCAGAGTAGCACAAAAGAGAAACAAATATGTTGTATATTAAAAAATTTACATTTTTACTTTTGCCTATCAAAATTGTTTAGAAGAATAATTATTATCCGTGTTCAATTATTTTTGTGATTAATTAACATTCTATATGATCTGTGAAACAGTTTTATGTCTCAAAAAAAAGGTCTTACTCACTTTGTTTATATCCAGAAAGCACAACAATTTTCGTGAAGATTTCCTGAAACTCGGAATTTAAGGTTGGAAATATTGCGTTTAGAAGTTAGGGAAAGGTTCGTTCAACCAAGAAAATGTCAGCAGGTCAGGCAATATTGCACAGTGAGGTTCAGGAAAGTTTGGAAAATTAATATAACTTAATTTGATGCGCAGTAGTATTCTACAGCACTTACAACTGCGCAGATGTTTTTTTGACTCCCTAGAATACTTCTGGACACGTATACTATGATTTTTTCGATATTTATAGAAAGAATTTAAAAATGATCAAAATTTTAATTTTTGTTTGGTTTGAATCTTTTTATAAACAGGAAAAATACACATGATGCACATGTTTGGTGGTCTTCTAGGACGGCCAAAAAAACTACTCCTATCAAAATGCGGTCCAGCGGAGGTCGAATTCGGATTATTCAGATCGCTTGGATAGCATCGGTTTACAAGTGGATTACCTTAGATTACAAGATGATTACCTGGTATTACAAGCGTATTACCTAGTCTTAGGAGTAGATCACCTGGGATTACAAGTAGATTAACTGGTATTACAAGTAGATCACCTGGGATGACATGTAGATGATCTGGAATTACAAATGGATTGCCTAATACTCCAAGTGGATCACCTTGGATTACCTGTAGTTACAGGTGTATTACCCAGGATTACCAGTGTATTGCCTGATACTTCAAGTAGATTACCTGATATTACAAGTAGATTACCTAGGATTATAAGAGGATTACCTTGGATTGCGACTGTGTTGCCTGGGGTTACAAGTAGATTACCTGGGATAACAAGCGTATTACCTAATATTACAAGTGAATTGCCTTGTATGTATTACAAATGGATCACCTGGTATTAATTACCTGGTATTGCGAGTGGATCATATGGTATTACAAGTAGATCATCTGGAATGGGAACTGGATCACCGATGATTAGAAGTGGATACATACCTTGCATTACAAGTGGATTGCACGGGTTACTTGGATTATTCCGCATTACAAGTTGATTATTCTGGATTTAGCCAAATAGTAAGTGTATTACCTAGTACACGGAAAAAAAAGTCTTGGAACATTTCCTAGATTAGTGCTGGACTTTTGGACGGACCATCATTTTTATAAAGTCTCGTATACTTTCTATAAAGTGGTCATAAATTTTCATGAAAAAATAAAGAAAAGTCATGGAAGTTTTCAAGCACAGTCAAGGAACAACAGTCTTGGAATTCTTATCAGACAGTATACAAAGAAAATGTATGCAGTTACGAAATGGCTATAAAAAAACTCTTCATATTTTCTAAGACTGGAATTGAATAAGTGCGTGATTCGGAAACAAAGAACTCGAATACGAGCCAGAGAAACGCTCCATGGCTATCTGCGAGAATTTGCAGAGACGCGCTCAGTGACGTTCAGTGACAAATTCACATTGGTATGAATGTGTAGACATTGGACGAAGATTCAGTGCTCCCAAAGTCCCAAACCTTGGATCTTTTTTCAATGCGCATGCGTCAAGTCGGCAACCAGATTGGTTACCATTGGCTTGCTTATTTAACATGATTAAATGTGCAAATAAATTGTTTACAACAAAAAGTAATTGTAAAACGCATAAATATATTAAGAATGATTTAAAATGATTATTTATGATAAAAAAGGTATGCCTTTCCTCGAATTTAAAATCGATCGTTTATTTTTACAACTGGTCGCATAAAGGATTTAAATCTCCAAGATTTAGATGAGGTGAAAAATTGTATTCACTTGCTACCTTGTTCTGCTAGATATCAAATTACTTTAACAAAGTTGCACGATTGTTTCTTGAACGAACATTTACAGGCTTCAAAATTTTTAGTGGTATTAAGTATTCCTACGTCTATCTCAATGTTCGCGATATTACTTATAATACACTTATTTCTATTCAAAATAAAGTAGAAGATGGCTATTATTACATTACAAAAAACTGGATGCAAGCAGATTTTATTTTCAAGTTCATATTTCTGTATATAAAATATTTATAAAAATATTAAAATAAAATATAAGAATGTTTCTCATAATAGAATAAAATGTGTTTGTTTTTCATTACAAAAACATTTACATAAAAGCCATCTTCACATTTATAATTTTAATAAATAATAAAAAGTTGTTTAGAAGTTAATCGAGTCACCACTAATACTTCTTGAAACACTGAGTATTTTCGAATCTATCTCAATAATTCTTTCATCTTTTAAGAGTGTCAATGCAAGTAAGTTTTTGCCCAAGTTAAAAATTTTGTTTATTAATAATTTATGGACATAATTTGGTAAATACAAATACAGAAAGTTTGATTTTTTGCTGCCTTGTTAATAATTTCTTCATTCTAGAATAAAATTCTTTAATTTAAAAAATTTTTAAAACTCAATTTTATTTTTAAACAGAAATTTTATAATATGCCGTAGTACTATGTATTTATTTATTTATACTACATATGAAATTGTCTGAAAAAAATTTCCATTACATGAATTTTATATTTTTTTTCCATAGAATCGAACGGTGCAATTAGTTTTTCTGTTATATCTCACAAATTTCAAAAATTATTAACAAAATTTTAGTTAAAATGAAGAAAACACATTTTTTTACGTAAAATCATCCCTTGGTCAAAAAATAATTTTCAGTGAAAAGTTATATTTTTCAATTATTTAAACAAAAATTGTTTAAACAAGGCGTTTAATTTATTAAGCAAAGTCAGTCTTGCAGCAAGTTGTCTAATTCGCAGCCCTCACTCAAATTCTTTTTACGCGGCCATGCAGTTTTCAGCTGTAGCACGACGATAAGATTTTTTACCCTGTTTTCAATGTGGATGATTAGCCGAGGGGCTTGAGCGTTTAGGGATGAGTTGCATTAGTCACGTGTCTAGACTAGTTCTAATCTCCGCAGCGTGCGTCCGATTTTTTAGAGCGTAAAAGGCGTGCGATTAATATAAGTAGTAATTGTGTGTGTTGTTACATTATGTTTAAATAAATATATAAGATAAAAATAATAATATTATAAATTTTAAAAAGAATTTTTTATTTTTTATTAGCCTTCGAGAATTTAATATTGGAGTGTTGAACGACTTACAAATTTGTCTGTGATATTTTGTTGATGGAGTCTAGGAGTGCTTCACTGACTATATGCTGTACGCAATATTAGAAGTCTTATATTTCTTCAAGCACCATTTGCATGATTTTCCAATACGATATTTCCCAATTTTCAAATACTTTTAGACCTATCCTAAAGTCACAGAGTCGGCCAATGAAAATTTCCAGCACTTTTTTTTCCGTGTATTAAAAGTGTATTATCTATGATCACAATCTGGTTACCTAGGATTATACTGGTGAACTGCGGATTAATCGTATTATCGGGAATTACCTGAATTAAAGGTGGATTACTTTTGATTACAAGTGAATTACCTGGGATTACAAATGGAATACTCTGATTATCCGATAACTCCAGATTACTCCAGATTAACCGGATTACAAGTGGATTACTCTGAATTACAAGTGGATTACTCCGAATTACAAGTTGTTCACTTAGGATTACAAGAAGGTTTATGGTCGTAGGGGACGTGGGTATGTAGAGCAGGATAGGATTATGTGTATACGGAAGGAAGTGTAGATATCAGAGGGATTTGGGAAGAAAGGATATAGGGGTTGGGAGTGGAAGGGTAGGGGTAAGTGTTGATGAAAGACTGGCGGTTGATGGCGGGAGAGACTTAGGTATTTACGGGAGGGGAAGTGGTGATGAGTGTACGGAAAATAGTGAACGTGTGAGAGGGGCATTGGGATAGAGAGGCAATGCGGGAGGGTGAGCGCAAGTATGGTTGGTGAAAGAGAGGTGGTTATGGATGAGAAAGTGGTGTAAGGATGGAGGCTAAAGTCGTGAGAGTAGATGGGTGATAGATATGTTATAAGATGGTGTTGATAGATGATAGATGGTGTTATTGTGAGAGGGGCGTAGAGTCAGAAGGGAGAGTTGAGGGGGTATATAATTATGAATGGTGAATCACGGATAAGGAGGGGTGGGAGGAGCGTATGGATGTATAATGGACAATAGGAGTTATGCAAAAATGAGAGATGATGAATATCTGACAGGGAGGTAGGAATAGAGGATACAGGGGCGATGTAGGTGGATGTAGAGATGTGTAGAAATATAATATATAAACGAAATGGAATTCTGGGCAGAAAACCTTTTTTATTTAAAAAAAGGATCAATCTGTTAACCTTTAATTTATTGAAAGGGCCTTAGAAACCTAATTCTCATTACATGAGCTCAAAGAATATATATATATATATATATATATATTTTTAATTTGAGGGCAATTAATGGGAAAAAATTTGATTACATTTACCAGTGGAACGACCCCATTTCTAAGGTGAATATTCATTAGAAGAGAATGAAGCGCCGAAGGTGTCGAGTTACGTGTTACGTTACGGCACCGAGTTTGGTTTTATAGGCACTTTGAAAGTGTCGGCTATTAAGGGAAAACGTTTTCACGCCATCACGTGAGAAGTAGATACATATCTATTTAATTTAAACGGCCGCAGCAGACAGGAGAGTTGCATTGCATACGTATACGCTCGAGAAGTGACCGTGAAGAGAGAGAAGAGAGCGAAGAGTGAAAAGAAGGTCTTCGGCAGGGGGTAGTTAAAAATCTAAAAATAACTTCGAGTTATTGAAGCATCTCGTTTCACCTGCTGCCGGACTGGAACATCTGCAATGCAATCTCGAATCCGTGTGGAATCATCTCTGATGACCACGCATCGCCGCCTCAATGTTTTCTCAACCATGGAAATTAATCAACCTCAGACCGCAGTCACAAATCTTTCAGTAACAATGGTGAAACATCTAATGGTCGAAACCCCATTATCCACACGAGTCCATCCACTTTCTACTCTCCTTATCGGAAATTATTTTTGATTATTCTCTTTTATCAAGAGTTGTTCAAAAACTATCACGCTATTTTGTACACTTTTTTCCACCACTCCCCTTCTTCGTCACAGATCATCACACAAAGCTTGAACTCCCCCAGGGTGTCGTCAAAAATACAACCCCTTCCCCCTTTAAGTCAAACTTTTTTCTTTAATTTAATTTGATAAACGACTAAAATAGAACATAAAACATAATATTTTAACAGACTTCACAATCCAAAATGCTCCCAAAACAGGGAAAATAGGGTGAATTTTCACATAAATAGGGGAATAAATTCTTATGAATAAAATTATATATAGGTAACATATTGAATTTAATATGATACGCTTGAAGATGAGTTGACGAAATAGTTCAATTTTTAACAATATAATTAAATTTTTAAGCAAAAAAGACGAATAACCAAATACTTAGATTTTCAACCTTTAAAGACCAATTTTCAACAAAATGGTCAAATTTTTAAACAAAACAGAAGTAATTTCAACCACAAAAATTTGCATTTTTATCTAAATAGTAGTCGAATCTTAAAGACAAAAAAACGGTTTTTTTATAAGACTGTTGAATTTTCGTCCAAGAACTTTTCTTCTTAAAAAGATGGATTTTCAAGAAAGTAATTAAATTTTTAACTAAATATTTGGATTTTTAACCACATAGTAGATTTTTCAACCTACGAAAATGAATTTTTTACCTAATGGTCGAATTTTTAAACAAAAAAGAATAAACTTCAACCAAAATAATAAATAAAATAAAGTACTTTTATTGGATGAACATATTTATTTCGAGACTTTTTAATTTCGATAATGTTAAACTGTCAGGAATTTTAGTATTCAGGAATTTTCCAATTTAGGAAATTTAAATTGCCGACAATTTTATATTTTCGGGAATTTTCTGTTTCGAATATTTTTTTTCTGGAATTTTACATTGTCGAGAATTTTATTTTCCAGGATTCTTCAGTCGTTTATAACTTATTTTTCAAAATAAAAATCACTAAAAATGTTAACATGAATCTTAAGAAAATTTGTTCATTATCTTGATATCTTTCAAAATCCTTAAAAAGCTTCCAAATTTCATTTCGAAGCTTAAAAAATCTACGTATTGTTTTTAATCCTTTTACATATTTTCAAATATCAAATTATTTTTCAGATTATTTCTAAGCTTGTAAATATTTTTTCAAATGACTCGCATTTTTATTAATTTCTTTTTAAATGTTGCAATATAAAAAAAACAGATTTGAAATCTTGGAGATTTTTTTCTATAATTTTAGAAACCTTTTGAAATGTTTTAAAATCTTTTTAAATATTCTCTTCAAAAAAATGTATCGAAATAAAAATCATTTTAAGTTTTTCTAAGAATTTTAAATCAATTTGTTTATCCTCTTAACACCTTTCACAATTCTTAGAAAGCTTCTGATTTTTTTCTTCGAAAATTTTGGACAATTTTGGAAATCTTTTGAAATATTTTCAAATATTCTCTCGAAACCAATTTTTCAAAATAAAAAATCATTTTAAACATTCACAGGAGTCTTCAAATTTTTTTTATTATTTTCAAACCTTTCAAAATACTTAAAAAGCTTCAAAATTTTATTTCGGAATCTATGAAAATCTACATTTTGTTTCAAATTTGTTGAAATCTTTCAAAATTTTAAATTAATTTTGAAATTTTGTGAAATTTTCAAAAATTTTCAATTATTTTTCAACTTTTATCAAAACTTTCAAATATCTTTTAAAGTGATTGAAACTCGTCCTCACATTTTTTTAAATATTGCAAAATTTTAAAAATGCTTCAAAGTTTTCCAGACTCTTTTTCGACAATTTCTCTTAAAATTAATTTGTCAAGATAAAAATTCATTTTAAATTTTCGAATTTTCCACATTCTGATTCGAAATTTTAGAAAATCATTTTAAATATTTTGAAATCTTTTTCACTTTTCTATGCTAAAGAATCATTGAACATTTTCCAAGGCCATGTGATGAGTGGGTCACGTGACCAGATTCCTACCTTACCGGCACTTTTTTTATTTGTCAACGTATTTTCACACGAATAGCCATATCGAGTTGAAAATTTGGGATAGTAAATAAAAAGCACTAAGAAACGCGGCTCTGGTCCTAAATTTTTATTAGTATAAAAATTTTGTTTTGCTCTTTTCATAATTATAAAAATTTAGGACCAGAGCCGCGTTTCTTAGTGCTTCTTATTTATTATCCCAAATTTTCCACTCGATGTGGCGCTTCGTGTGAAAATAAGTTGACAAATAAAATATTGCCGGTAATGTAGGAATCCACACACGTGACCCACTCGTCACATGGCCTTATTTTGATTCGCTTGAAACGTTTAAAAATGCTTAAAAAGCTTTTTTTTTAAGGATGTGTCTACGCGTACCGAAATTTCGGTACAAATATGGATGTATCTACACAAAAATCCGGCTATTCGTACAGAAATTTCGGTACGAAAAGCCCCTTTTCCAACTCCCCCTATTCGTACCGAAAAAATCCGGCTATTTGTACCGAAACTTCGGTACACGTAGCCACGGCCTTTTTTTTAAGAAAACGATTCATTTAACTTTTAAGATTTTTTATGAGGGAGTGAGTTGCCAATTATGCATTACTTGCATACTAAATGACACTAATATGCATGTCAACGTCATGTTCATAAATCTATAACGTATACCATGTATCGATTGATCTTTTGTTAATGCCACAGGTATAAAAAGTTTGAAATAAGGACACATCGATTATATGAAATCAATGTTGAAACGAAATGCTTCTCTTTCTGGAAATAATTTCTATGTATGAAAATAGACATTATTGAATATGAGGGCACAAAACATACTCTTCAAGAAAATGTATCTTGTTCAATAAACTGCAGTTTCAGAAGAAATATCTAGGTACAATGTAGGATATTGAAAAAATGTATATTCTTTAATAAACTACAGTTGAAAAAAAAATTCCTCTGTTCTTTCTCCTTCATTACGTACTATTTAGGCTTTGAAAAAATTATCATCTTCAATAAACTGCAATTTCAGATAAAATATCTATCAATCATTGTTTTTCCTTTATTAAAATATGTTCTTAAAAAAATTATAGATTTTTCATTACGTAAAATATAGCCTATTCCAATATATATTTTTCAATAAACTGCAGTTTCAGACAAAAAATTTTTCCTTCATTGTTTTTCCTTCAATCTAATCTTTTATCAAAAAAATCTATATATTCTTAATTACATACTATGGAGGCTTTTAAACAAAATTATCTTCAATAAACTGCAATTTCAAAAAGAATCTCTATCCTTCATTGTTTTTCCTTTAATTAAATTTTTCCTAAAAAAATTATAGATTCTTTGTAGCGTACTAATTACGTAAAAAATTACGTACTATAAAAAAATGTATCTTCTTCAATGAACTGCAGTTTCAGAAAAATATCTTTCCTTCATTGTTTGTCCTTCAGTCTAATGTTCTATCCAGTGAAATGTATATATTCTTCATTAGGTACTATGTAGGGTTTTCAACAAAAATTATCATTTTCAATAAAGTGCAATTTCAGAAAGAATATCTATCCTTCTTTGTTTTTTCTTCAATAAGATGTTTTCTCAAAAAAATTATAGATTCTTTATGACGTACAATGTAGGCTTTTTAAAAAATATATCATCTTTAATAAACAGCATTTTCATAAAGAATATCTGTCCCACATTGTTTTTCCTTTAATCAAATGTTTTCTCAAAGAAAAAAAAAAGATTCTTGATTACATTTCATATCGTTTCTTCATTGTTCTTTCTTCAATCTAATGTTTACGTACTTTGTAGGCTTTTCAAAAAAAATATCATCTTCAATAAACTGCAGCTTCTGGAAAAATATCTTTCTTTCATTGGTTTTCCTGCAATAAAATGTTTTCTCTGAAAAATATATTCATCATTACAATGTAGCTCCTTAAAAAATGTGTCTCCACAAAAATGTATTTCTTGATTTCCCCACATTTTAATTCGGAAAAAAAAACGAAGAGATTCGTTATCTTCGTTTGAGGACTGGAATTGTCACCTGTTTATTGTTATCAGCTATGAGATCTCTTGAGTGCTTGCCATAATCGATTTGCTTAGCTATAAGCCATACATATATGCAAGTTGTGAAAAATCAATATGGTCTCATTATGTGAAATTATATTGTATATGTATGCATGATAAAAGTCCAAGGATTTATTAAAAAATATATTTATATATACTTACTACTTATAAAATAATATAAGCAACGACATAAAATTAAGATAAAATTGTGCGACTAAAAAAAATATTAGAAAGAAAGAAATGTTCATGCATGAATGATCTATCCTTGAGGTTGCTTTCGCTTCTGAAGAATAATAATATCTTTTAGCGAAAAAAAGAGCGTATCCACTTTACAGTTATCTTTGCCGCTCAGAGTCGCTCCGTCGCGTGATCTGAAACCATGCCTGGATCCAAAACTCGGATTTTTGTTTATACATTTTAATGAAGAAATTAAACTTTTATCAATCCCATTTTTTACCTTAAAGCGAGAGATAGTATCAAAAGTTCAAAAGATCAATCGCGATTCAGGTTGCATGCTCGTTTGAATTGTGAATAATAATAGAAGCGAGATGTGTAATTCAAATCACTCAATTAATGATTAATATACGATTTCAAATAATAATAGTGGTATAATGATATCATCATAATAAATCTTATTATATTTGAACAAACTAATATTTTTGTAATTTATGGTGTCGAGTAAAAATAAAAACAATTAGTTTACAATTTCTGATGTCTTAATCATCTGCGTAGATTTTGTTAACATGAAAGTTGTTACTTTTTATAAACATATCTTTGGTTAATTATTTTTGGTATTTTAATTGGTAAATCAAAAACCAAGAAAATTAATTTTAAACAAAGTAGTTCGTCTTTCGACTAAATATTTGAATTTGCTACGAAATTGTTAAACTTTTGTTTTTTAGTGATTCACAGACTTGAAAATATATTACGTAAGAAATGATTTTGACCACAAACCTCCCTTCCTCCTCACACATGTAAGACAGCATAGAACATTTTTTGACCTTACCCCTCCCCTCTCCGCCCAAAAAAAATACTTCACTTAATTAACGGACGATTTTTTTATATGACACTATTTACTATAAAAACACTAATAATACCAGTACAGTTGAAAAAAAGCTGTTTTCTAATTTTTATTTGAAAAAGAAAAATGTTTATTATTATTTTAACCCTTTTCAAATTTGTATTTCTGTCGCGCAATACCACCACTTAGATGTGACGTCAAACGCTTTCAATATTTTCTGAACAAGCAGGAGGTTTATGCTTTTTCTAAAAAAAAATTGCATAAAAGTACAATTCGTAACGATTTTTGATTTTTTGTTAATCATCGGATATTTCACTCCGACTAAACAAAAATTTTTTATTTACCAACAAAGTTTAAACTTTATTTTGTCGAACTTTTCAGTGATACCTTTTCTGTTAAGACTTATAAATTAATTCAAACAGGTCATCAATCAACGTAATAACTAACTAAAAATAATATTTAGTAGGTTGGAGCAAAACCAATTTTTTACAATTTTATAAACAAACTACTCAACGAAAGACATTTTTTTTATTTACAATGATTAGCTATTTTAAATCAATAGATTTTTAATGAAATGTGACACGTAATAATGTGCGCTTACTATAAGTTAAGAATAGCTGCTGTTTTCCAATTATTTAAACAATTTTTGAAAACAAGTGCACATTTTGATGATTTTTTCATAAATAGGATTAATTGTCTTTTAAAGAATTAAAAGCTTCTATCAATTTGAAAAAGATGACAGCAAGGATTCTTTGGTAAAACATTTCGAGTTGATTCCGCAAAAAGAATTAAGTCTATTCATGAAAAAATGGTTGAAATGTGCATTTATTTTTAAAAATTGTTTATATAATCAACAATGTTTGTCATTATGAATAGTATGACAGCAAAGAGTTTTTAGCAAGACATTTCGAACTGATTCCGCAAAAATTAGGCCTATTCATGAAAAAATGGTCAAAATGTGCATTTGTTATAAAAAATGTTTATATAAGTAACAGTTTTTGTTATTATGAAAAACATGACAGCAAAGAGTCTTTAGCAAAACATTTCTAGTTGATTCAGTAAAAGCAAGTGAATCCTCTCCATAAAATAATGGTTAAAATGTGCATTTTTTCGAAATTGTTTATATAATTAACAATTTTTGTTTTATAAAAAATATGACAGCCAGGAGTCTTTGTCAAAACATTTTTAATTGTTTTCGCAAAGTAAAATAAAGCTTATTCATAAAAATAGTCAAAATGTGAATTTGTTTATAAAAATTGTTTATATAATTGGTAAACAGCAGTTATTCTCAACTTATTGCAAACGCACATTGATATGTGTCATATTTTATAGAAAAGCTATGGATTTAAAATAGATCATCATTATTTTGTTTATAACATTTAAAAAAAATTGTCTCGCTCTAGCCCAATGGAAATTATTTGTAGTTACTTATTACATTAATTTATGACCTATATAGCAGGTAACTAATACGTTATATAACTAATACGTTACTGGATTTTCCTGAAATAAATGTATGCGAAAAACGTGTTGTAACAATTAAAATAAATCAAATTTGTATTTTCCCCATACATTTGCATAATTTTCGGCTTAAAAGTATTGCCAGCGCTGCCACTCGGCCGCAGTCAAATCTCATGACACAATTATTCTACAGGCCTATATATGAGTTTCCATCAATTCGCAAAAGCTGGAAATTTTATAATTTTAATATATTTGCTTATACACTGGAAAACCTGAACTTAAGAACAGTTTCCGGCATGGCTTACAGTGACCTTGATCGTAAATCCAGGGAATCAAAACGTAAATATTCAGGGCCGTGTGAACCATTTCACGCATGACTGAGCACCGCCTCTCTTTTGGTCCCGCGGTCCCCGCATCACCAAAATGCTGATGACTGAAATTCTGGGAACGTCGTAAACCCAGGTTTCTTGATTCCAGGTATCAGTGTATGTTTCAGGTTAGAATGCCAACTTGCAAGTTTACGTGAAAAGTATATTAAAACATTTTGTATGAGAACCAAAAGCAATGTGGAAACTGGAAGAATTCACGAGAAAATAACGTATCATTATTGTGTTGAATTTTTGCCAATTATCCGAACTGGCTTTAATGTATCCAGGCATATTGATAATCTATAAAATAAATCCTTTCAGCTAAAAAACGTTGAGGATCAATTATTTTTATTGTTTTCATCAAACTAAGGCATATGTTTTCTTGGGCTTTGCAAGCTTATGACGTCACGCAACGTGTTTCGAGCCATGGGGGCGCCACAGGTTTCGTTTAAAAAATAGCCATTTCGAGTCGATATTTTGGCACTTTTCAATTAATTATTACAAATAACTGAATAAACGAAATCAAGTTTCAATTTCACATTAAAATTCTTTGGGAGTCAAAGTTTATAAAAGAAGTAAACTCTAAACAAATAACATTTTTGTTGATGACCCTATTAAAATTGTTTAAAAAATCGGTGATTGAATGCGTGAAAGTTGCTGTTGGTGATGAAAACACGTTTTTTCATGTCTGCATGGTAGTTTGTACATATATATGTACATTGTACATCAATGTGAACAACACGTATATATGTATGTAAAGGGTCATGATTTGATGGGTAGCAATATAATATTTATAAGCAGGCTTTGTTTCGCTGGCGCAGGCGTGGTTATCGGTGAGCATACATTCCACCTGTACAGGAAAAACTCCTGTTAATCATACAATTCCTGACAGTCGCTTCTGCCAACTGGCCATGTCGATAAGGACGAAGTCATGCCTGACTGTTTTGGCACTTTTTTTCGCTTCCACTTATTCTCAAACACCTGTCAACTTGCGTAAGCATTACATTTTTTTTTTAAACATTAGAAAGTGTGTGTAATGTCCTATCCTATCTAAAAAATAGGTGGAACGAAATTCTCTTAAATCTCGCACTCATTGTTGTTGAATACCTGATTGGTTCCATACTGTGTAAATATGACTTTACGTGGCTGTTTCAAGATTGTTCTTTTGAATTTTCTGAAATTTTGTAAATCGCAATTTCCAAATGAGAAATTTTAATTCTAAAAATTTCTTTCTGAAATAAAACATTTAAATTGCAAATGATTCGCTCATAATATAGGCAACAATAATGTTTTTAACCAATTGGCCAAATGTTTAAAAAAGGACAAAAGGATTCTATTCATAAATCCTTGATAAAATTTATTTCTGAATCTTCCTAAACATTATTGATAAAAGAGAACATTTTAATTGTAAATGTTTTTTAATATTGGGAAATAATTCTGTTCTTAAAATTTCGCTACCCCAATATAATTTGTAAACTTTTTCACACTTTCAAAGAAGCTTAATTATTATTTAGGCTTTAATTTTAAGGCCATTTTTTATTTTTGCAGGATTTAAAAAAATGTTAGTTAGTTTTTGAAAACTTTTGAAAATATTATGAAATGATTTAAAACTTGAAAATGTTTTCAAAAATGTTTAACAAAATATAGATTTGTGAAGATTTTGAAATAAAATTTTGATACTTTTCAAGGAGTTTGTAAGGTTTTAAGATAGTAAAATGTTTTTTTACGATTCCAGTGAAAATTTGATTTGATTTTTTATTTAAAAAAAAATAACTTTAAGAAAATATAAAATACGATGTGTCTCATCGTCCCGAAACACGGGATGAGTATAGTCAAATATTTTTCATAAGCTAGGCTAGTCGTCCCCAATTTTTGAGACGAGTACTCCGTCCCTTTTTCCGACTCCCCGAATTTTTCGGGACGACTAGACACAGCTTTTAAAATATTTAAATACATTTCAAATGACTTCCTAATATTTCGGGAAAGAATGTAGAAGATTGTGAAGCAACATTTTTCAATTTTGCAACATGACAAAATTTTAGAAAAAATTCGTTCTGAGAAGATATAGAAATAATTTTATACTTAAAAAATAATTTAACAAATTTGAAACAAAATGTAGATTTTTGAAGATCTGAAGTAAAAAATCAAAAAGTTTTTTTAAGAATTTTGAAAGTTTTCAATGGAATAAATAAATTTTCTTAAGATTTCTGGAAAAATTTTAAATGATTTTTTATTTTACAAAATTTATTTCAAGACATTATTTTAAAAAATGTTCGAAGCATTTCAAAGTATTTTTTAAAACTGTCAAAAAAGAATCTGGAAAATTTCAAGGCAATTTTTAAAATTTTTTAGAACTTTTTAAAATATTCAGGAAAATTTCAAATCATTTTAAAAAACATTTAGAAGTTTTAAAAAAATTTGAAATATATTTAAAATTTCAAAAGATTTTTAAAAAATCAAAACAAAACGTGGCTTTTGAAAGATTTCGGATTAAAATTTATAAGTTTTTCAAAGATTTTGAAAGGTTGCAAGATTAAAAAATTAGTTGTAAGAATATATTTAAAAAGATTTTAAAACTTTATATATGATTTCCTAAATTATCAAAAACGAATCTCGAAGATATCAAGACAGTTTAAAGGATAATTCAAGTCTTTTTGGAAGATAGTTATGAATTTCTTAAGTTTTGAATAGATTAAAAATATTTTGAAACTTTAAAAGATTTCTGAAAATTTATAATATGTATATTTTTTTTATTTTTTCCAAACGTTAAAAAATCCTAAATATATTTTAAACTCACTTAACTTTTTTCTGATGTTTTTTGTATTTTTCCCAGAGTTTTGAAAAAATTATATTTATATAACCTTACAAACAAATAAACCGAAACAAATAATAGTTGATCAAAATTTGTATTTGTTATTAAAAATTATTTTCCACGCTAGCCGAAAAACTGCACGCGTGCGTAGCGCGCGATTGATGATGCTAGCCCTATATAAAAAAATAGGTGGAACGAAATTATCGAAAATCTCGCACTCACTGTTGTTGTGTACCTGATTGGTTGCATAATGCGTGAATATGACCAAAAGTGGCTGTTTTTAGTTTGTTCTTTTAGATTTCCTGGAATTTTTTATGTCGCAATTTCCATATGAGGAATTTTAGTTCTAAACATGTATTTCCAAAAGAGAAAATTTAAATTGTAAATGATTCTATAATAATGAAGGCAAAAATTATGTTCTTAACTTATTGGCCAAATGTTTAAAAAGTGACAAAAGTATTCTATTCATAACCCATTGCCAATATTTCACAAGGTTATATGTATTTATCTATTAATAAAGATTAAGAATTTTCTGCACCATCAGTTTAGTCAATCATAATTTTTTAATAAGTAATTATATTTGGTGATAACAATTATTTATAAATGTTTCTAAACATTATTGATGAGAGAAAAAAATTATATTTTAATTATTTTTTAATATTGGGAAATGATTCTGTTCTCAACATTGCACAACATGAAAAAAATTTATTAAGATTCCTGAGAATATTTAAAGTGATTCTTTATTTCTTTAAGTAATTTTAAGAGAATATTTAAAAAAAAAGTTAATCATTACAAAAGATTTCCAAAATTGTCAAAAATGAATCGGTAAGATTTTAACACAAGTTTAGTTATAATTAGATTCAGTTGGAAAGCTATTTGGGAATTTTTTGAATTTTGAGAAGTATTTGCAAACTTTGAAAATTTTCAGAACATTTATGAATTGTTCTTAAATTTGTTTCAAGCATTCGAAAGTCTTAAATATCTATTAAAATACTCCAATTTTTCCTAACATTTGGTAAAATCCTGTAAAATAAAAAATAATTCTTAGAAATTTTCTAGATACTTTTTCGACATATCTGAAATCTTCAAAAATGTTTTCGAATTTTCTCGGCAAACCCAAAAAAATTGTTTTATTCTCTTATCACAGTAGATAATGTAGGACCTGTATTTGTAAAAACAATTAAATATTTCGCCACCATAACAATCATAAATTAAATTAGAAGTTGTAAAAAATGGAAAGTTGGCAGCTGATTTCATTTTTCAATTTTAAATCTAATGAATGGGGCAATTTCAAGTCATTCAAAAGGCAATCAGGTTTTCAACAACAATGAGTGCGAGATTTTCGATACATTTCGTTACACCACTTTTTAGAGAAAGACTAGCATCATTAATCGCGCGCTACGCGCACATGTAGTTTCTCGATTTGAGGGGCAAAATAATTTCTAATACAAAATAAAAATTTCCAATAACTATTTTTTTAAAGTTTGTTCGTTTATTTGCTTCAAGGTTATACAAGTTTTTGAAAATTTCGTACACGTCAAATCAAAATTTCAAGAAAATAGTTCATCTTCAACCAGATAGTTCAATTTTCAAACAAACAAGATGAATTCTCAACAAAAATTATAATAGTTGATATTTCAATCGAAAGATATTTTTATTTCAAATAAAATCCTCAACACAAAACTATTATTTTCAACCAGTTGTATATTTAAGCAAAAAACATTCAATATGTTCCAAAAGAGATGAATTTTCTAAGAAAAAGTTTCATTTTTTAACCCGAAAATATGAATTGTCCACAAAAAAGTTCATTTTCGATCAAATAGTTGAATTTTCAACCAAATACATGAATTTTCTATCAAAAAGATTAATTTTATAATGAAAAAATCCAAATTTTCAACCGAAATTATGAATCTTCAACCAAAGAAATGAGTTTTGAAAAAAGAAAAATAACGTTCAATCAAGTAGTTGAATTTACAAAGAAAAAAGATGAATTGTCAACAACAAATACAATAGTTGATAATTAAACTAAAAAGTATTTTTAATTTTAAATTAAAAAGAGTTGAATTCATCCAAAAAGACGAGTTTTCAGCAAATTAATTTGAATTCTCAGCCAAAAACGATTTTAATTTTAAACCAAACATTCACAATATTAATAAGAAAGATTAAATTTCTGCTAAAAGAGATAGTTTTTCAAACCAAAAAGATGAATATTCAACAAAATTGTTGAATTTGCAACAACAAATTTTTTTGGTCCAGAATAACAAAATTTTAGGCAAATTACAATTTGAACAAAAAAAAAATATTGAATACAGAATAAGCATTTCGAATAACTAGTTTTTAATTTTCATTGTTTATTAGCTTTTGGGTGATATGAATATAATTTTCCTAGGTTTCTCGAGAACATTCAAAAACATTTTTGAAGATTTCAGATATGTCGAAAAAGTATCTAGAAAATTTGTAAGAATTTTTGTTTTGTTTTACAGAATTTTACAACATTTTAGGAAACATTTGAATACTTAAAAAGACATTTAAGACTTTTTCATGCTTGGAAAAAATTTAAGAATATTTGATAAATGTTTGAAAATCTTTCAAAGTTTTAAATTATTGTTAATCATTTCAAATTCTAGAAATTCCTAAATATCTCTTGAAGTTACTCGAATTATTCCTAAAATTGTTTTAAGATCTACCGGATTCATTTTTAATAATTTAGGAAATCTTTTGTAATGTGTTAAAATATTTTTAAAGATTCTCTAAAAATTAATTTTATAAAATAAGGAATCACTTTAAATATTCCCAGAAATCTAAGGAAAATTTTGTTATTATCTATAGAAACCTTCCAAAACCTTTTAAAAAAACTTCAAATTTTTTTTTCCAAATCATCAACAATCTACATTTTTTTTAAGTTTTCAAAATTTTTGTATTATTTTGGAAAATTTTGAAAAACTTTTAGATATTTTATAAAATGATTCAAATTTTTCCTAAAATTTTGAAAAATTTCTAATTCAAAAATTCCAGATTGTCTTTTGATAACTTTGTAAATCTCTATGAATGTTTTGAAATTTTTATATATATTCTCTTAAAATAAATGATGTGAAATAAAAAATCATTGAAAATTTTCCGAGAAATCTTAAGACATTTTTTTTATTTTCTTGAAAGCTTTCAAAATTCTTGAAAAAATTCTACATTTTTTGTTTGAAATCTTCAGAAATCTACTTTTTTTAATAAAATTATTCTTATATCCTTTCAAAACTTCTAGATATTTCTTAAACTTATTCGAATTTTTTCTAAAATTTTGTAATCTTGCAAAATCGAAAAATTTCGCTTTGAAAGCTTCTACATTCTTTTCTGAAATTTTAGGAAATCATTTGAAATGTTTTCCAATCTTTTAAAATATTTTCTTCAAATTAATTTTTCAAGCTAAAAAATTAATTTAAATTTTGCTCGAAATCTTGAGAAAAAATTTCATCATCTTAAAACCTTCAAATTCCTTAAAAAGCTTCAAAATTTTGTTTCAAAAACCTCAAAAAATCTACATTCTATTTGAAACTGGTCGGTACGGTAATTTTTTGGTTACCGGTATCGACCATGTTTTTATCGTTACCTATTTATATATTTCGTAAACAGATATTCTAAGTTTTTGTCCATTTTTCTCATCTCTCTGAATGTGTGAAAAAGTCTACAAAATATAGTGTTGTAGAAAAATTTTGAAAACAGAATTATTTCCCAATATTAAAAAACAATTACAATTAATTTTTTCTCTTTTATCAGTAATGTTTAGACACATTCAGAAATATTTTTTGTCATTAAATATAATTAATTGTATGGAAATTTTTATTTACTAAATTGATGGTGTAGAAAATTTGGGCGACTATCAAATGCACGCAGTACAATTGACAACATGTATTTTTGACAACAGATGTCAAAAGTGTGACTTTTGACAAGAAGGAGTTTTAGTTAATCAAACTTTTGATATTATACAATTGAAATGTTTTCAAAGTTTTGAAATTAAGTACTGAAAAAAAATATATATCGAAACTTTTGATAGCCCTGGTTTTATATTGAATATTTTTGTATTAAAAGTGCCTGCCTTAGAAATAAGAAAACTTAGATCATGAAACTTTTGATATTATAAAAT
>CAKNYM010042702.1:19254-60951 GCA_932195095.1 Andricus curvator
ATAAGAAAACTTAGATCATGAAACTTTTGATATTATAAAATTGAAATCTTATCATAAGTTTTGAAATCACGTATTGAAAAAAAAATTATATTGAAACTTTTGATAGCCCTGGTTTTATATTTTATAGTTTTGTATCAAAAGTTTCTATTTTAGAAATAAGAAGAGGTATGTAATAAAACTTTTGATATCATACAATTGAAATGTTTTCAAAGGTTTTAAAACTAAGTTATGGAGACAAATCATTTCTTTCCAAGTTATTGCAAAAATTAAGTTTCATCCCATATACAACTGGTATTATTGCTTGGCCCTCGGCGTGCAGACATCTTGGATTTCCCCTACCCAAGATGAAATGCTTAATTGACCTAAAATTAAATGCCGTATCTTTTTCCCCTTGCAAACAGTTGCATGTATTCTCTTTGATTTTCGAAATAATGGCTAGAAAATTTTTGTTCTAAAGGTAATTTTAATTTCGTTTTTAACTCGTACTCAAGTGGACAGATTTTTAAGTTCTTTAATGGAACTTAGAGACAACTGGTATCTGATATCTTGGGTGCACTAGTGTCGCGAACTAGTGTAATCAGATGGATAAAATAATTTATGATTAGAGAAAATAAAGACTTATCGGAAACTAAATGTTACGTTTTGAAATTTCACCATATACAGTGAAAAAACACGTTTCCTGTAAAAATTGTTTAAAAAAATTACCTTACTATCCTTAAATTAAGGACCATTTGAACTGGACTGAAAAAAATCAAATTCAGTTCAGTTACACTGATGTAGCAACGAAAAAAATATGTTTGGTATTATTATTAACTAATTATTAATTTACTTTATATACTAATACATACTATTTCACATTATAATAATGATTCATTATTATACGGAATCACTACACCGACAATTGCACGCATGCTATTAAAATTTGCAATCGCTGCGGGTATGGCATATCTATAAAGAAACCTCGGATATAAGCAGTCAAATCGGTTCAACATGGACATTGTCGAACTGTAATCAGTTCGAAATTCCGAATTTATTTTGAATTGGTCTCAGTTTAGATTTTCAACACCTGCGCAGTAGACACCCAAAATACTAACATCTGTGAAAAAGGTACCCGCCGTACTTAAACATGCGCAGCAGATAAATAATATACTTAGACCTGCGCGTTAGATATCGAAGACGCTTAGATGTGCGCAATACCACGGATAGCACAAAAGTTTCCCGGAACATTCCTGGAATATTCCAATGGAAGGTTCGGAAATTTCCGAAAAATTCTCCAGGAAGGTTCCCGGAAGTAGGTAAATATCCACGTATCAAGGAAGCTTCCCAAGGAAGATTTGGGGGATGCTCATGAGAATTTTTGCATTATATTTATTGAATTAATTAAATGATTCAATTCCTCGCGATACTTTCCCCGAACCTTCCTTGGGAATCTTCTTCAATACGCCGACCTTTACCTACTTCCGACAATTATCATGGGAAATTTTTCGGATTTCTACGAACCTTCCATTGGAATGTCCAGGAATGTTCAGGAAAGCTTTTGCGCTATCCAGGTAGACACTTAATGTACTTACACATGCGTAGTAGGTAATCTAGGTACTTAGGCTTGCGCAGTAACGATCAACGGTAATTAGACCTGCGCAGTAAGTAATCAAAGTACTGACGACTGCACTGTAGCTGTAACTAAACCAGTTTCAGTGTTGATTGTCCGTAACTGTCATCAATTCCGATTTCCGAGTACATTTTGAACTAGTTTCAGTTCGGATTTTCAAATTGAAGTTTTTAAATCGCGCACTAAATTCTTAATTCAAACCGGTTCAATTTGGACATCAAACGCATGTAATCTATTCGTATTTCCGAATTCATTTTGAGTAGGTCTCAGTTCGAATTCTCAAAATGAACTTTTCAAATCGCACACTAAGTTCCTAAGTCAATTCGGTTCAATGTGAACATTATCAACTGTAATCTAATTGGATTTCCGAATTATTCATTTTGAACTACTATCGGCGCAAAAATTATAGGCATCTGCCTTTGAAGCTTAACAGCTCAGCAAAAAAAAAATGCTAGAGTAATAAGGAAATAGTCATTTGAAAGCTGCAAGTGTTCCACGTAAATGAGCTCGAAGACGTTAATGTAAAACATTTTTTGTGCTTTGCAGACTGAAAAATGTGAAAAAAAGTAAGGAATTTTGGGCACATTTAAGAAGAGTCAAGTTTAGAGCATTCTTTCTTATACAAGGGGCAATGGGAAAAATTTGAAAAAAAATCATGAATATGAGGAAAAGCTTTGTGAACAAATTGCAGTTGACAAATTTGAGAAATAATAAAAATTGTTGCTTAAAATTACAAAAATGTACGACTATACTATCTTCGGTTCTAATAAAGATATTAAAGCGATTCGAACTGCAAACTGTAACGGATAGGCTCTATAATTATTTACAATCTCCCGGATGAATGTGATTGTTTTATTTTTGGTGGAAATCGCGATATTCGTAGACATTTTTTTGTTGTTGGAAAACAAGTGTCAGAAAGCAGCGGGGATCCTTTTTTTTGCTTCCGACCGCACGTGCCTTTCTTCGACTCGTGCTTCTGAACTCTTGCCCAGACATTTGACGCCTCCCCCGACCAGTGCCGTATCTCTTTCATTCGTGAAATAAAATTGTGTATTATAGTAAATGGAAGTGGTCCTTAGGCTTGTAGATAAAATAATTGTAGGCTACGATCGAGGTCAAAAAAAATTTGTTTCCAAAATTGTTTGTGCTTTTTTTATGAAGTACAGGACATATGGTAAAGTGTGCACAACATTTTTTGTGTGTTATACTGTTATTAATTCTCAAAATGAACCTTCAAAATAGATATGAAGAAGGCATAAAAATCGATTTTTTTAATATGCTTTTTTTTGCGTTTTTTGCAAAAAAGTGTCACTTTTTGAGCAAGTTGTTAAATCTTCAACTAGAAAAGATTAACGTTGCGGTAAAAATGGAACCGTTGAATTTTCAGCTGAAGAAAGTAATTTTTAAAAAACGTATTTTCAACAAAACAGTTCAGTTTCAACAAAATAGTTCAATTTCCGACCAAATAGTTCAATTTTCTTTTAAATATATGCATTTTTAACGGAATATATGGATATATAATATATAGACGACATATATAAAATTTATAGATGAAACATATATAGATTTCTAATAGATAGAAGTAAAAAATATCAATTTTCAAGCAAAAATGAAAAAGTTGAATTTTCAGCTGAAAAAAAGTTATTTTTAATAAACAAAAAGAATTTTCATTAAAAGAGTTATATTTTCCACAAAACAGTTTAATTTTCGACAGAATATATAATTTTTTATCAACGTGGATGAGTTGTCAACTAAATGATTACATTTTTAACTAAAAAATGATACATTTTCGACGAAGAATGTAATAGTTGATATTTCAACTAACAATTATGTATCAGCGAAGAGAGAAAAAAATGTCAACCATATTGTTAAATTTTGAAATCAAAAGACAATTTCTTCGAAAATGGGTTGAATCCTCAAGCAAAACGTATTAAAAAGATGAGTTTCGAATGAAAAGAGACAAATTTTCCACATAAAAATTCAATTTCCTAGCAAGACTTTTAACAAAAAAATGGAATTTTATCCGAGTAATAAACATTTTAAGCAAAAAACCGGAATTTTCAACTAAAAATTTAGTAGGAGATTGTTTTCAACAAAAATTAGAATAAACCTCGAACCGATTTTCCAATTTGCAGAAAATAATGTGTACGAAGTTACGCGTATTACAATCTTGTGCTTTGTTTCTCAAATGAAACCCCAATTTTTTCTCCTCATCTATATACTTATCGTCTTCTTTCTGATTCTGATATATTTTATTGTCTTCTTTTGAAATCCACCCGACAATCCAAAGAAGGTTTTACAATAACAAAATGGCGCTGGTTTTTCGGAAAATATTAGAAGTCCAAGGTACTTCGCTTAAAGAGATACGGCACTGGTCGGGGGAGGCGTCAAATGTCTGGGCAAGAGTTCAGAAGCACGAGTCGAAGAAAGGCACGAGCGGTCGGAAGCAAAAAAAAAAGGATCCCCGCTGCTTTCTGACACTTCTTTTCCAACAAAAAAAATGTCTACGAATATCGCGATTTCAACCAAAAATAAAACAATCACATTCATCCGGGAGATTGTAAATAATTACAGAGCCTATCCGTTACAGTTTGCCGTTCGAATCGCTTTAATATCTTTATTAGAACCGAAGATAGTATAGCCGTACATTTTTGTAATTTTAAGCAACAATTTTTATTATTTCTCAAATTTGTCAACTGCAATTTGTTCACAAAGCTTTTCCTCATATTCATGAATTTTTTCAAATTTTTCCCATTGCCCTTTGTATAAGAAAGAATGCTCTAAACTTGACTCTTCTTAAATGTTCCCAAAATTCCTTACTTTTTTTCACATTTTTCAGTCTGCAAAGCACAAAAAATTTTTTACATTAACATCTTCGAGCTCATTTACGTGGAACACTTGCAGCTTTCAAATGACTATTTCCTTATTACTCTAGCTTTTTTTTTTGCTGAGCTGTTAAGCTTCAAAGGCAGATGCCTATAATTTTTGCGCCGATAGTAGTTTCAGTTCGGATTTCCAAACTGAACTTTCTAAATCGCGCACTAAGTTCCGAATTCAATCCGGTTCAATTTGGATATCCACCATCTGTGATTTTATACTTATTTAGGATTTCATTTTGAATAAGTCTCAGTTTGGATTTTAAAAGTGAACTTTTCAAATCTCGAATCAATCTGGCTCAATGTGTACATTATCAACTATAATCTATTCAGATTTCCGAATTAATTTGGAACTAGTTTTAGTTCAGATTTTCAAATTTATCTTTTTAAATCGCGCACTGAATTCCCATCTAGACCCGGTTCAATTTGGACATCAAACGCCTGTAATCTATTTGGATTTCTGAATTCATTTTGAATTGGTCTCAGCTTGGATTACCAAACTTTTAAAATATCAAACTTAATTTCTGCGTCAAATCAATTCAATTTGAACATTATGTATGTGTAATCTATTCGGATTTCCGCATTCATTTTAAATTAGATTCAGTTCGGATTACCAAAATGAACTTTCAAGATCGCGCGCTAAGTTCGTAGGTTTGTAGGCGCAATAATCACTCAAGAATCTTAGACCTGCGCAGTATATGACCAATATATTTCTATCTGCAGGTATATCCAAGGTAATAAGACATGCGCAGTAGGTTCTATATGTTTTCAACCTGCATCCTAATACTTTAGTTAGCTACAACGCAGTTCTAAGTACTTTGATTACTCACTGCGCAGATCTGATTACCGTTAGTCATTAGTGTGTGTCTTTGCCCCAGAAAGGAATCGAGATTCAACATGGAAGATCAGGTCGGATATGGATGTCAGCAAAGTAAGGCGCTTATTAGGTCGACTGACTCAATATAAGAAAGGAAATAGAACCAGAAAGATGATACATCATGTTACTAAAATCATCCATCCTCGATCCATCGAGATATTGACACCAGCAATATCAGATGAGATTATGAAACCTTTCAGGCTGATGAAAGAAGGTTCTACCGTAAACTATGTGTAAAGTAAAATAACCTGAAAGACACCGAAGTCTCTCAATGAGAAGACATGACTAACTACTGGTTGGGTGTTTAGGGAAAAAGAAGAGAGGCAATTTGGATGCTACGTGGTTCCAACTAGAGAAAGCAAGGGCAAGCAATAATCCTGAAATGGAGCTGACTATTATTACAGGCCCAGATGTTTAAACGGTTTTGAAAAGTTTAAGTAACTGGAAAGCTCCAGGTCCGGACATGGTGTATAATTTCTGGTACAAGTAGCTGACGAGTGTGCTTCCTGCGTTGGCAAGGTGTTTTCAGTAGATCATCGAACACCCAAATCTGATTCCAGGCTTTATGCTCAAAGGTTCTACGTATATGTTGCCTAAAAAACCAGACGCTAAAATCCATCTGAATTTCGACCGATAGCCTGCCTTCCAACAGTTTATAAATGCCTTACAGCTATCATTGCAGATAAGGTATATTCTCACTGCAACGAGAATGACGCAAGCTCGTAAACATCAAAGAAACTTGCACATGGCGTACATTGACTACAAGCGTTCCCTTCCGTACCACACGACTATTTGCTTGAATTCTTACACAAAATGCGCCTTAGCATCATCGACTTTCTAAGTCGTGCGATGATGTTTTGGGGGTACAAAAATCAAGTTTTTTGATCATGGACAACCAAGGATAACTAGATCAATACGCATTACGATGGGTATATTTCAAGGAGACTCTTTTAGTGCATTATGGTTCTGTTTAGCGTTCAACCATTGAGCATAACACTAAATAACATTGTAGATGTCAAGAAACTGTGTAAGTAACAAGTTATACAGATGCTAGATTATTTTAAAAGCAAGCGAGATTTTTCGCTTTATAACACCATCTGTAAAGCGGATCACGATTACACGCCATTGAATTTGTCCTCAGAGGAGGCCTTGAATATCAGGGTAGAAACCATAGAGGAATTAGAAACGCAATGTAGACAAAAAAGGCCATCTACGGAGAGTACCCCAAAACGTTAGATCAACATGAAGTTGATAGTGAGTCATCCAATATTTGGCTGAAAAAGGGTGTCCTGTTTCCAGAAACAGAAGAATTTGTCATTGCAAAGTTGTCAGCACCAGTTATTATCGCAAACACATGTTACATCAAGATGTGATTGAACGGTGTCGATTATGTGAGGCACGAAGGAATTGATCGAGCACATTATGTTATTGATGGTTGTCTCGTAATGGCTCAGAGAGAATATACGCACAGACATAATGATATGGCGGGCATTATACATCAACAACTTGCCCTAAACCTAGGACTCTTAACAAAATGGATGCCTTTCTATAGATACATTCTATTGCCCGTTTTAGAAAACGAAGATTACATCTTCTATTTGGATGTTGCTGTCCAGACGGATCATTATATCCGAGCCAATCGACCCGACATCGTGATGCGAGACAAAAAAGGTGGAAGATTCTATATAATTGACATTGTTTGTCCACCTAACCGGAATTTGCAGGCAACCTATAGAACCAAGATTCATAAGTATAGTGAGCTAAGGCATGAAGTAAAGACAATATGGAGGATAGTGAAACATGCATCTATTCATCCTCTTGTGATTTCGGCTAAAATCAATGTGCATGCGAGATGCACTATTATAACACCTTGAACATTTAGGAGTCAGTAGGGTACTGGCAGCAGCTGAGAAGGCGGTTTTATCAAACACCTGTCACATTGTAAGAAACTTCCTAGACCATCAGGAAGCAAGCGACTAAAAACCTATGTTGTGGCATACGGTAGCTCTAAGAAAGCATCCAGAGGCAACTGTTGTCACATTTAACACTCGCGGACGCTGTGTAAGGATAAGAACGGTAAAAAACGAACTACAAGATTCATCAAGCTCCTAATTTTGTACCTAATACAGCATCATCGCAAAAGATTTCAAACATCTTATTAAATTAACTTATAACATCCCTATCCCATCAGGCACTTGACTTAGTCCGTGGCTGATGAAAAAAATGGGTTCAACTGAGACCAAGTTTGAAAAAAATAATACTAAACATTTTTATTTGTTGCTACATCGGTCACTGAGTCCGGTATTCCAAACAGAACCCATCTCATTGTATACTTGGACTTCCGAATTGAGCCGAATAGATATAAAAATAAAATCGATCTGGTTCAGTTCAGTGTAACTGAACTAGATTGATTTTTTTGAATCCGGTTCAAACGGTCCTTAATTTTAGGGATAATGAAATATTTTTTTTTTACAAAAACCGTTTTAACAGGAAACGTATTTTTTCACAGTACATCGTGAAATTTCAATACGTAACACTTAGTTTCCGATAAGTCTTTATTTTCTTTAGTCACAAATTGTTGCATCTACCTGATTACACTGGTTCGCGACATTCGCCATTTTTTTGAAAATTATAAACAATACATGCAACTTTTTTGCAAAGGGAAAAAGATATGGCATTTAATTTTAAGTCAATTGAGTATTTCAGGTTGGGTGACGCAAATCCAAGACGTCTGCATGCCGAGGGCCAAGCAATAATACGAGTTGCATATGGGATGAACATAATCTTTGTAATAACTTGGAAATAAATCATTTATCACCTAATATACATACTACACTGTCTCATGCACGGAAAAAATTTATCCGTAAAAAAGTCACGAACTAGTAGCTAGGTCTCGGATATGAGAAAAATTCATCGGATATTTATGTATTTTCGTAAATAACCTGCGAACTTTGAGAAAGATTGACGAACTCGATGTGAAAATTCTGAAACGGTTCATCACTTCTTTTTTACGTGAATAATTACAAAAATATTACGAGTGATTGGGAAAAGATTCTCAGAGCACTCACGAGCTTGCCCGACAAATCTGGGAACTAGAAACTAAGTTCGCCTGTACGTGGCCCACACATGTACTCTCCCAAGCGCGCGGTGCGTGTGTGCGCTCGTTTGTGTGCCTTGAGCTCGTCGAATGCGTGGCTAGAAATTTTATAATATCTATTTTGTTTGGCCTCGATGGCTGCGCGTGTTTACGCACTCCTGGTTTATGTTTAGAAACTGGTGAGTCAGCAGTCTTTGAGGGTTCGAATCTTCTGAGTTGCGAATTTAATAAATTAATATAAGGTAAATGCACTAGTAATCGTCACCTTAAGCCAAATTGGAAATTAAAAATGCTTATAATTGTATTTAAAACACAATTCTTATTTCCAAAAAGGGCTTAACCGATTAAAGCAGATATAGAAAAACTCAATTTTGATCACTTCTCATGATATTTGATTGGAGTCAATTTTTATTCACGATAAAAAT
This sequence comes from Andricus curvator, assembly GCA_932195095.1. Lineage (NCBI taxonomy): Eukaryota > Metazoa > Arthropoda > Insecta > Hymenoptera > Cynipidae > Andricus > Andricus curvator. Next base: position 28,139 of record CAKNYM010042702.1, read on the forward strand.
TCAAATTATGCAAATGCGTTAGTTATCGTCAGGCACGTAAACAAGTATTAAAACGAGAAAAGTATACCAATTTGATAAAAGGATATTTGAACTGACCTAAAATCACATCTTTTATCATACGCGGCAAGAGCGAGTCTTGTTATACGAAAAATACTCGGCCATCTGACGATATTAATGCAGTGACGATTACCAGTGCATTTACCTTAAAATTAAATCGAACAAATAAAATTTTTCCTCTTTATATTTCAGTCTGAAATTTTCGGGAACTTTTCGTAGGAAATTCGAACTGTTCGTAAGAAACTTCGAAATTTATCCATATATTTCTCATAGAAATAAGGATGTAATGTTTCATTTTTTTATCTCTTATCCGACACCTAGCTACAAGTTCGTGACTTCTTCACGGATAAATTTTTTCCGTGTGCGTCTGTTAGCGCAAGCACAGTAGCACGCAGGAGCAAATACCTAAGAGTTTTCTTTTATATGTAGGTCATCTTGGAATTTTTGTGACCTCACTGTTGTCAAAATATGCAATATAAAACAAGGACTATCAAAAGTTTCATTATAATTTTTTTTCAATACTTGTTTCCAAAACTTTCGATAATATTTCAATTTTATAATATCAAAAGATTCATTATGTAAGTTTTCTTATTTCTAGAACAGAAACATTTGATACAAAAATAATACATATAAAACCAGGGCTATCGAAAGTTTCGATATGATTTCTTTTCGATACTTAGTTTCAAAACTGTTGAAAACATTTCAATGGTACAATATTAAAATTTTCATTACCTGACTTTTCATTTTGCTAAACAACAGAAACTTTTGGTTCAAAAATATTAAATGTAATAGTAAGGCTATCAAAAGTTTCAATATAATTTTTTTTCATTACTTAGTTTCAAATATTTTTAAAACATTTTAATTGTATAACATCAAAAGTTTGATAAGCTAACTTGCCTAGTTGTCAAAAGTCTCACTTTTGACATCTGTGGTCAAAAGTAAATATTGTCAATTGTATGGTGTGCATTTGGTGTACTCCCGAAAATGCATAATCTTCATGAATAGATAAATGTGTATAACCTCATTTAATATGGTCGAGGGGTTATGAATAGAATCCTTTTTTCATTTGCAAATTATTAGTCAAAACGTTAAGGACAGAATATTGTTCCCGCTATTATTACAGAATGATTTACAATTAGAATGTTCTCTTTTAGAAATATATTTTGAGAATTAAAATTCCTCATTTGGAAATTGCGATTTACAAAACTTGAGAAAGTTCAGAAGAGCAAATTGAAAACTACGCAGTATGCAACCAATCACGTATTCTACAACAATGAGTGCGAGATTTTCGAGAATTTCGTTTCATACATTTTATTAGATGGGATTCGTTTGAAACTGAAACTTATTCAAAGAGTTGAAGATTTATGAAAATTTTATAATTAGAATTTTTGCAATGCAGAATATGAAATTGGAATTTTTACTGATGAGGTTTATCAATTTGGGAAAAAATTCAAATTTTAAAACTGTGATTATTTGAAATTATTCAGCTCCAAAGGCTTTCATGCTCGGGAACAATTTAAACTATTTATGATTTTTATCCCATAAAGTTTTACTTTATTCTTTTAGAATGATCACTCAAAACTATTAGCTCCTTTAAGATCCTGAGTATATTTAAATTTAGAGTACAAAAGCTTTCACACTGTAATTCATTTTTAATTTTCAAGTTCAAAACTTTAAAATTCAGAACCTCTTTTTTCATTTTTAATATCTTTATGATTTACTTATATTTACAAAAGGATTCAAATTGATGAACTAGTTTTTTAATCTCAAACGCTTCTAGTAAAATTGTTTAATTTTTGAAGATTTAATTATTAATTTTTATTTGATTGCAAATCATTGAGAATAAAGTTTTCAATTTAGAAGAGTTTATAACTTTATAGTTTATATAACAACTTTTTTTAGATTGTAATATATAAAAAAATTGAAAGTTCCAGACTTTTAAATTTCAAATAATTAGAGCTGATTGATTCGTGAAACGCGAAATTTTAATATTTGTAGATAATAATTCATCAGAAAAAAAGTTGGGCTTAATTTGAGAGAACAAACTGAAACTGTTACGAGAGTATAAGATTTTTTTACTGTGTTCAATTTATAACCATTGAATTTATAATAAATATTCAATTTTGCATAAATTTTCATCAATTATTAATTATCTTCTACATTTATTATGAAAGAATTATTTACACATTTTAATTACTTAATTAAAATTAATTACACAATTTCAATCAGTGAATATTACACTTGCGCACATTGACTAATCAAGTATATAATAATCTAACTCTAAAATATTAATATAATTTCACCCTTTGTGACACTTAAATTATCATCCCCTATATTAAATATACGAAAAATATTTTCTCTTGAGAAAAATAACATATTTTTACTACTTAAAATCAGCGTATTATGTTTCTAATATAATAATATATTTATTTCTGAATCACTATTACGTACCTTGACGTACTTTAACGATACTTTAACGATAATGATGCGCAAGATAATTTACATTAGATATAAAAATCCAATAAACTATTTTAATTTAATTTTTACTTTTTATCACCTCTCCTCAATTTTAATACAAAATAACGTTACACTTTTCCTAATCATCATTGATTCGAAATTATGGTACTTGAGAGTGATAAATTCAGGGTGGCCGTTCTAATCAAAGAAAAAAATAAACGGTCATTTCCGGGGTTTTTCATGGTTCGCAACAATTTTTCACATGCAATGAAATTAAAAAATTCAAATTCTTAAAGCTTAAAAATTTTCCATTTGAAGTTATAAAAACTGAACTGCGAACTCAAGCACTCAAAGTGGAACTCTTGATTTTTAAGCTTTTAAAATTGAAATTTGAAAATGCTCTTATTCAAAATTTTGTTATTCAAACGCTCAATATTCTTTACAGATATAAAATAGAAGCTATTAACATTTTTAAATTAAATGCAGTTAAACTGTATTTAAATTTTAAACTTTCATAAATTGTACAGTTTAAAGATTGAGATTTAGTACAAAAATATAAATGCCCGTCATCATTTTCAATCCTGTAAATCAAAGAATGGACCAATAAACTTGTGAGTTTTTTAAATTATATAATTTTAAGAAATTTTAAGCTAGAAACACTAAATTTGAACTATTTAAACTTTTTAAAATAGAATTTAAATTATTTTTAAGTAGTTTCAAGTCAATAATGGTTCAATTGTTATGTATATATGAAAATTTGTTATTGTTTTGAAATATTTTCTTTAAATTAGTTTTTCAAAATAAAAAATAATTTTAAATTTTTCCAGGAATATCTAAAAAACATTTTTACTATCTTAAAACCTTTCAAACTCCTTAAAAAGCTTAAAAATTGTATTTCAAAATCTTAAAAAATCTACATTTCTTTTTAAATTTGTTGAAATCTTTTCAAATTTTGAATTACTTTTGAAATTTTTTCAAAAATTCTAAATATTTTTAAAAATGATTTACTTTTTTCCCTACATTTTGTTCAATCCTGCAAAATTAACAACAATTTTTTTACATTTTCCAGGTTCCTTCTTGACAATTTTGTTAATCTTTCGAAATATTTTTGAATATTTTCATAAAATTAATGTTTCAGAATGAAAATAAACATTTTGAATTTTTCTAGGAATGTTTAGAATTTTTTCATTATTTTGAAGCCTATCACAATTCTTAAAAAGCATCTCAATTTCAAAACTTTTAAATATCTCTTCAAAATACTCATATTTTCATGAATTATTAAATATTCAATTGTTATTCATACATAGAAATTCAACAATACCACTTACAAAGTGGAAATTTTTTGAATAGAACAATAAAAATTGTAACTTTCAAAGTTTAAATTTAGCTTTTTGAAATTTTAACGATTCAAGACTTTCTACTTCAATCAGTTCAGCATCAATTATAGTTCACTTTTGAATACGTAAAGTATCGTCTACTTTTTAAAATGATAATATTATTTATATTTACTGTTGACCAACTAAAAACGTTTTTCATCCAAAGATTTCAATTTCAAAAGAATTTAATCTAGAATTGCTCAAGTCTTCAAAAGTGCATTTTAAAATTCTTTAAATTAAAAATATACGCATAAAAATGAAGATCTAAAATGGACAATTTTTAAAGCAAAAGATTTTAGAATTTCGCTTTGTGAACTGAGTGATATCATAATTGAAAAAGATAACAATTCAACTTAACATTTAAATAAAAAGTTGGAATCGAACTTATTTTTAACGAAGTGTCCTAGTTTTTCCCGCCCTCAGAATTAAAAATGAATTATTAATTATTAAAAATTATGATTATAATTTGCATGAATACAATTTTCAGTCATAGCTGTCGAGAAGCCAGACTCTTCGTATTTGGTTCAACTAAACGATATTCTTTCAATTGCTGAAAAGGACTTTTTTGAGAATGGAAAATTGAGAATTTTTGCGGAAAAGGTTGCGGTTGATCGAGAAAATGTGGACGCGAGTTATAAAGAAGGTAGTATAAAGTATTGTTTCTACATTAACAATAATTGATATTAAAAATATTCTCAAATATTTAAAATTAATTATCAATTCTCGGAAGAGAATCTGACTGAAAATCGAGAAGTGAAATATATTATAAACTTCAGGGGGTCTTCTAGTTTCGAGCCACGATTTCGAGCCTATTTTTTTGGAAATTTACTGCAAAGAAACTACACATGATAACTGAAAATGGTTTTTTGCTATGCATTGGTGAATTCTTCGACTTCAAAAAAATGACGTTTAAAAAAAATTGTTTCCACACCCGCGACCTTGGAGCATCCTTGACCGCACCACTGCAAATATGTCACTGTCGACTTTGCGGTAAGGCTTCGGCTATTTAGATTGCATAAAACAAAAAAGCGAAATAGGTCTTCAATTATGATTATACCATTATACATTGGCTAGGTCAGGGCGCAAGGGTTTTTAAGAATTTGAAAATTTCTCAAAATGGCCGACTTTTTTACAAAAAAAAATTTTTCGACTTATTTTTTTGAGCTTGTGAAGGATGTAAAAATAAAATAAAACATATTTTTAAAAAGCTTGTGTCCTGACCTAGCGACGTGTCTGCTGGATAATTTGAAAAAATGACCCGATATTCCAAATATTTTTAGCCGAAGTCTTACCAAAACTTTTTCAAAACACGACTTTTGGGGAAACGCGTTTGAACGTAAATGATGGATTTTTTTTCGACCTAATTTTTTGAGCTTATGAAGGCTGTAAAAATTTGAAAAAAATATTTTTAAAAAAGCTTGTGTCCTGGTCTAGCAACATGTCTGCTTAACAATTTAAAAAAATGACCCGATATTCCAAACATTTCTAGTCGAAGTCTTACCAAAACTTTTTTAAAACACGACTTTTAGGAAAACACGTTTAAAAATAAATGTTGGAACAAAACATCATTAGAAAAATTTAAGATTTAATTGGCTATGCCAGGGCACGTTTCTAATAACTTCTAGATTCGAAATATGCAACAAGAAAATCGATTTTTTGAAACCTTGAAACTAGAAGACCCTCTTAAGTAGAAGAAGACGTGGATGGTCAGACGAAGGGAATTTGAAAGCTCTGCTATAGTAAAACAATTATTTATTATTTAAAAATATCTGCTAACTTTTTCGTGAGCACTACTAATTTATGGGCCTAGTAACAGAAATTTAAACTGCAGGAAATTAAAATTATGAAGTAAAAAAATATACTTAAAAAAAACTTTCCTGCATTTCTGCGATGAAACATCAAACATGTCTCTGTCATATTTCAAATACAAATGCGCACACTGAAAACCGTATATTAAAGCTTATCGTGGTCGTGTCGGAAGCTTATGGCCATAATCAGTTTAAATGTACTGATAAAATGAAAGATTAAAAAGCTCTAACTTTAGAAATGGGGCCATTTAAAAACTAAGTCACACTCCCATGGTGTAACGCAGAAAGTGATATCACACATAGAATATATAAATATGAATAACAATTCTTTGAAATGTTGGGAAAATTTAAATTAGTGCTTTTATTTTACATGTAAAACCATCTATTCCTCACTTTTTACCTTTTTTGAGGAATTCCTCTTTTTTCTTCTGATTTCAAGAAAAATCCCTTTTCCTTTTGTTCTCGTTGTTTCGCTTAAATTCGAACTGAATTAATAGAATCCTAAAAGAAAACCAACTATGTCAGTTGAAAAATCATTATTTTTAATTTAAGAGTCTACTTTCATATTTTTGGTTCAGAATTCATTTCTTTTGGTTGAAATACCTACTACTTCTTTGTAAATTGATCTATTTTGTAAAAAATTCGTTTCTTAATTGGAAATTAATTCTCCTGACTGAAAATTTAAATAATTCATTATTAGCTAAAACTTGATCGTTGTTAGCTGAAAATTCTACTAATGAATTTTTCATTTAGAATTCAATATTTTTTAGTGGAAAATGCAACTGCTTAAATGAAAGTTAAATTACTTATTTAACATTCATTTTATTGGTTGAAAATGTAACTATTTGGTGGAAATTAATTTTTTTATTAAAAAATGTATTATTCCATTTTTGCTTAAAAATTGATCGTCTCTGGTTCAAAATTCAACTATTTGGTAGAACATACATGTATTTTTTGTTAAATATTCGTCTTTTTATATACTCATCATTTATGATTGAGAAAGTATTAGAATCGTCCGAAATTTCTCACCTTAGTTTTTGAATGGATCTCCACGCTTTGAGACACCCTGAAGCCAAATATCAAGGTTTAGCTATGGCGTCTGTCTGTCTGTCCGTCCGTAAACACAATATCTTTTGAAAAAATGAACGGATCTAATCGAGCTTTGGCGCACTTTTTGTAGGTCCTAAAAGAAAAAACGAGTTCGTTAACCAGCATTCTTTGACCAACGGTTATGATTTTATCCATCGAAAATGCTCTCCAAAAAATCGAATATTCCATTTTTACGCCGAACGACGACAGATATTTGAAAAAGGATGGAAGAAGAATTGAAGCCTTTCAAAATATATACAATTTTTGTTTAAACTATTTTCTGACAGTACTCGCTTTTTTGATTTTATGCATCGAAAATCAATAAGTCGAAAATTCTAATTTTAAGCCAAACGACGATAGATAAGTAAAAAAGTTTAGGAGAAGAATTGTAGCTTTTAAAAAGACCTATATTTTTTTCCTCAACTGTTTTTTGATGAGAATTGATATTTTGCTTTCATTTTTCGAAAATACTATGAAAAAAATCGAAAATTCAAATTTTGAGCCAAACGACGCAAAATATGAGAAAAAGTCTTGGGAAGTAATTGTAGCTTTTGAAAAGTCCTATAATATTTTTCAAACTATTTTTTGATAGGACTTATCATTTTGATTATTTATCGAAAATACCATGAAAAAATGGAAAATTTAAATTTGGAGCCAAACGACGTGAGACACGGAAAAAAGTTCTAAGTAGGAATTGCAGCTTTTAAAAAGTCCTACAAAATTATTCTGAACTATTTTTGATAGGACTTGTCATTTTGGTTTCATTTATCGAAAATACTATGAAGAAATACAAAATTCAAATTATGAGCCAAACGATACGAAATAAGGGGAAAATATTTTGAAGGAATGTCTGATTCTGAAAATTCCTACAAAATTTCTTGAAACCATTTTTGTACAGAACTCGTCGCTTTTCTTTTCTTTATCGAAATTGATACACGAAAACCGAAAATTCCAATATTACGCGAAAAGACGCGAGATACGTAAAAAACACGGAGTAATAATAAGGAGACCGATCATGCTGTAGAAACCGCATCGAGTGTTGACTGCGGTAACTGCACCTTTATTGCCAGGTTCAGCCATCAGCATGCGATCTGTCTTTTTTTCTCCCGCGAGAAAAAGAGATATTGGTGCACAGTGTGCATGCGTCACTGGTTTAGAGGCCTAGCAGTACACGCTTGAGGTTGGCAATAAAGGTGCAGTTGCCGTAGTCAAAACGCATGTATGGAGATCGGCCTCCTTATTATTACCCCGTGGTAAAAACTCTAAAAGTTATCGGTATATCCATAAAAAATGCTATGGAAAAAATTCCGAATTGAGCATAACAAGACGAAATAGGGAGGAAAGTCTGAAATAAAGATTGTAGCTTTTTATTGTAAGCTAGCTCAGATTAATATTCACTCAACTTCCGATTCTGGGCCGCCCGATCTTCGGCCGACTTCACGCTTGACTGTTTCTGCCCCCTCCCCCAGCATCCCTTGACAGCCAGACCGCTCGGACAGTCAGTGTCGTATCAGAAGTGGTGTACATCAAGCCTCTCTGGGCACATGCTGTTCTAAGATCAGAGACTACATATGCGGTCCTGAGTATTGACATGAAAAAACGCATCCAATTCTAAGCTAACTAGACCCGAGGCCGGCTCAGAATCGGGATTTAAGTGTACATATAAAAACGTCTGTCGAAAATCGAGCGCGAAGCGTAAGAGTCACGATCAGAATGTTTACCTCAAAGCCTACAGAGCTTTGTGCAATGTAATCATGAACTATATAATGAATTACATAGACAATTCAGAATATGAAGATGCATACCGAAACTGGAATTTAAAAGAAATGTTCTTGCTGAAGTTTAATTCAAGCATTCCGAGTGCAAAGAATATATAACCGAGCGCGAAGCGCAAGATCCAACAGATCTAGGGATAACGAGGGATAACGGCGCCCATGGCAAAGAGAAAATCCCCCCCACCCCCCTAGATCGGCTCCCATGGCACGAGCCCTGCCTGCCATACCCTAGATACGCTACTGAAGACTCTGTGAAAAATTAATTTTATTCGTTGAAGATTCATCTCTTTAGTTGAATATTTAACGGTTTGTTGAAAATTCGCTTTTTTAGGGTTTTCAGCCCCGGGCGGAGACCCTCATAGTTTCGGTCGGGTGTCCGTCCGTCGTACTTTTTTCCAAGGAGGGGAAGTGGGGGGTGGGGAAACTATAGGAGGGGGAGGACTGAACGGCTCAATTAACTTTTTTTTAAGGAAAATAATTTTATACAGTAATTTTTTCCTTTTTTTTGTTCAAAAATTTTAAAAAAAAGTTCTTTTTTCAAAACTAAAAAAATTCTTTTATTTTTTCTAAATTTTATTTAGATTCTATTAAAACTTAATTAAAGTCTTGATAAGGTACGAAAACTGTTTTGTAGCAAAATTGTCCTTTTTCCTTAAAAATTGAACAATTCGTCTGAAATTTTTTTTCTTTATCGACTGAAAAATCTTTCTTGGTTGAAAATTCAACCCTTTTGTTGAAAATTGGTCTTTTTGGTTTAAAAATTCACATCTTTTGGAAGAAATTTAATCTTTTTTATTAATAGTGCAACTTTTTGGTTGAAAATTAATCTATTTTAGTTAAGAATTCAACTATTTTGTTGTAAATTCTTATATTTTGTTGAACTCTACTGTTTTTCATTTAAAATCAAAATCTTCTTTTGGTTGAAATATCAACTGTTGTATTTTTCCTTCGGAATGAATTTTTTTATTGGAAATTCAAATACTTGGTTCGAAGGTAAACGCCTTTGTTAAAAATTATTTTTTGTTTTTGAAGATGCATAATTTTAGTTGAAAATTCAACTATTTTGTTCAAAAGTCATCTTGTTTGGTCAAAAATTCAACTCCTTTGTTAAAAATTCGTCCATTTGGATTGAAAATTAATCTTTTTTGGTAGAAAAGTTCTGGGTTGAAAATTCAACTGTCTTAAAAAAAATTCAACTTTTTGGCTTGAAGATTCAACTACTTGGTTAGAAATATAACTATTTGTGGTTGAAGTTTATTCTTTTTTGTTCGGAATTTTATTTGGATTTGAATTCGTAAAACTGAGAAAATCAAATTCAAATTAAGAACAGAGCACTATAAATCCTAAGAAATCTAATAAAATGTGCAAGCTTTCTTGACTAAAAATGAATTAATTAGGAAAGTTTATAAATAAAAAAAGTTTGAATGCTTTCTTTCATCAACTGTTCAATTATTTTTCTTCTGTTATGAATTATAAAAAATTCATATACAGATTTAATTCAAATTTTGTTTGTAATTTAATATGTACTTCTAATTAACAGTTTTTTCGTCGATTTCCCTGGAAAGCACTTTCATCTCTTCTTGCAACGCTCTATTTAATCGATCTTTTTTACGATGGATGCCTCCATGCATTCAGTCAAGAAGACTCTTTCGTCAGAATTCAATTCTCAATACGATATTTTATTAATATAAAAACGTTCCAAATCAAACAATTTTATATTATGTAAAATGTTGAGAAAAACGACAATATTTCGAATGGAATAAAAATAAATTGAACTTATATAATTTATAAATAAAGGATTTGAAAATTGAAAGTTTTTGAAATTGATAAATTTTAAATCAGATACTTGCAAAATTGCAATGGTCTGGAAGTCCTCGAAGTATGATTTAATTTCCCACATTCGTTGGTTTTCTTCCAGACGTAAAATTTAAAGACCACTAATTTTTTAAATTGGATAATTTTATTAGAAAAGAGTTGAAATTGTATCATTTCTAATTCGAAGCGATCAAAATTAAACAATTTTGCTTTGTATTGAATCATATTAGAATTGTGAAAACTGGATTACTTAAAATTCAAAGGATTTCAAATTGTGAAATTTCTAATTAAACGCGTTCGAAATGGAATAAATTAAAATTGAAAACTTTGGAATTTAAAGAATTTATAATTAGAAGCGGTACAAATTTGATAATTCGAAATTGAAAGATAAATTGAATGTTTCAACGTCAAATTTCATGAAATTCTAGAATGATAAATAGTTATTACATGAAAACAATTATTATTTAACATTAAAATTGATTGGACAACTTTTTCTAAGATCAAAAAAGAAATTCGCCATCATTTTGACGGTTCAAAAAGAAAAAATATTGATTTTGTATATTTTTTATTTTTGAATGATCCATTGTTCTTAATCTTCGACTAAAAATTGGTGAATTAAAAAAAAATTACATTGAAGATTTAAAATTGAAAACAAAAAATCAAATCAAGATCAGTATGATTCCAATTTTTTAAATTGTGCAATTTTAAGCCTTTCAATTCGAAATTCTTTTCATTTTTTAAGTTGAGTTTGAAATTTTCAATATTTTGGAACATTTTAAAATAAGAAATGATTCACTTTTCAATGCCTAGTTCGGAAATCTTCTCATTTTAGGGCTTGGCTTTGACCAATTATTTTCTTAATTTTTAAATCTTTTGAATTTATTCTGGAGGCACTTAGTTCAAGATTGTTTAATTAAAAATCCTTTGATATGAAAATTGTGCAACTATCAAGTTCGAAGAATTAAAAAAACCAGGCAATTTTCTACGTTTGAAATTAAAACCGAACAATTTCAAATATTTAAATCTAAAATTATTTTTAAACTGAATCAAATTGAAACCAAACAATTTAGAATATTTAAATCAGAAATTAATAAGTATAAAACTGACTATCAAGGCTTTTAATACGAAATTTGGAAATTTGTAAAGACTCAATAGTGAAATTGTCCTGACATTTTTAATATATGAATTTGAAACTATTATCGATTCAGGAAGATTTCAATTTAAAATTGTCGAATCATTAAGACTATCGATCAAAAATTATTGTACAAATTAGCAGTTAAATTCTCAATATAAATCTCAAATATTTTAGGGTTTCTTCTGAAAACAAAAACAAATTTCTGTTTATTTTCCGCTTATCAAAGATTTTGATTCAAAGAATGCTTATTTTTACAAATAATAATAAAATTTTGATTTTTGAACCTATAGGTAATTGAAGAGAAAATCCTAAAAGCTTTCTTTTCAGTAAAGAAAAAGAAAAAGAACTCTTAATTTTAACAAACTTAAACTTGATCTTGACCTCCATTCTTTACCCAAAATTTGTTCTTTATAAATTATGATCCAACTCGAGTTGGTTTGAGCCCGATCGAGATCGCTTGATTTTTAACCGGTATATCAGGCAATTCCTAGAAGGCCTTCAAAATTAGACACTTATTTCAACATAAAACTTTCAAAGTTGTATAATTTTAAAGTACTAGCCTACAATATTGTGAAATTTAAAATGGGAAACAAAAAAATTATAATTTACATTGATATTTTAATACATTACATTGAAAATTAAAAATTAAAAAATGAAATACCAAACTAGATCGCTATGATTCCGAATTCTGAGATTGAACAATTTTAAGCATTTCAATTCAAAATTGTTTTTTTTAAGTTGTGTTTAAAATGTTCAATAATTTGGAACATTTTGAAATAAAAAAAATATATATCATATCATGTAGCATCAAGTGACATTCGAAGTGATTGGATAGATTTTTTGCTAAAAAATGTCATTTCTGTGCAAAAAAAATTGATTTGCAGAAATGTTTTTCATTGGGTAATCAAAATTTTATAATTTATATATAAATTATAATTTTGTATAGTGTGTGCTCAACTTTACAAAGGAATCAGTATAATTTTGGACCTGACCTGGACTGGTTGGGACAAGTTACGAACGGTTGCAGATAGTCGAGGAATAATTTACAAAAGAGGAGACTTAAGCATAAGCTCTTATGTGCAAGCCATGGACGATCTGCTGTTTTTAAAAAATACGACAGATTCGGCCTTGATTTTCGAGAATGAAAAGGGTAACAAGATTAAATATCTACTAAAAGAAAATAATATTTTAATAGCTTTTTCGTAATTTTGAATAGTAGAGGAAACCGTCCTACAGTGGATAATGCAATCCACAGTGGATAATCTTTATTTGAAAGCACGAATATATACGTAAAATAATTATTTTAATTTCATATTATCAACACGTGTGTCTAACTATAAATTAAATTGAATTTATAATTATACGTACGTGAGTATTTTTAATTAATAATTACATATGCACTGTAAGTTGCATTATCCACTGTAGCAAAGTTTCCCCTAATCTCATTTTCTAATTAATTAATCAATTATTTATATAGAACTGAATGAAACCCTTTACTACTTGATTGGTAACTCTATTATCAGACTCGTCGTCATTGATGAATTCACTTCAAAAACTGTGGAGAGCATCGCTAGTATGAGGCCCTTGCCTTCCTATTACGTGATTTACGCAGGGACCGAAAAAATGGAAGATCTATTCAAAACCGTTAGAAATATTTTTCAGTTAAAAATTCACTTCATTTATTAATATAACAAAATAATTTTTTATTGTTAATTTAATTATTATTAGTAATTGTTTACTTTGATGATTTTTCCGAATTTTTAAGTAAATCGCTTAAAACCTTTAAAAAATCAAAATACAAACAAAAAATTTGAGAATCTGTAAAAATAACGTTCATAACTAATTGTATTGTTCTTCTGTGAAAACCACGTTTTAAAATATAATTTTCATTATTTTAGTTATAAATAAATTTATTTTCATGAATATATAAATAATTTTAATCATTTTAGATGAATTCAATAAAATTTAGTTTTAATTAGGCAAATAAACTACTTTTTACGATCTAAATTTTATCCAATTTTGAATAAATCAATCAATTTTATACATAATTATACGATTATCTAAAATATAAATCAAAGTTATATTTAACTGCATTAAACGGTAAAAAAAAGTGTCTCTTTACGTCTTATATTGTCATTTTAAAATTTTCTTTTAAATTACAAAAAATAAATTTTATTACTAAAATGTATATTTATATAATTAATCTATATTATTGAAAATGATTAATTAATTAATTATTTAAAATTTAATAATTGAATTATCTTAATCATTTTCCTTACCTAAGAATTTAGGCAAATCTATCAAATTTAAGATACACCTCTCGGTTATATTCATTTAAACAATAATATTTAATAGTCTTCAATTAATATAACTAATATTAAAATTAAATTTTCAAATGAAATAATATATATCTTATTTCCATATTTCCATATTATCATTATATAAATTTATTTTTATTATAATTTATATAGATAATTTAATTTTTAATAAATTTAATGTGCTGATTATAGCAACTATTGGTCATTTTTCGCGCTGAAAAGGGGGTAGAGTGTGAAAGAACTTCCCCCTTCTCTTTTCCAGCTCAAAAAATTACCAGCTTCAATACACAACATTTTTATAAACATTTAGAATTTATTAATGAAACCAAATTTATTAAAAATATTATGATTTTAATGCTAATTAAAGCAATTTTTAATTTTTTCTATTCTAATATTTTAAACTAATTAACTGTTAAATATTAAAGTAAATAAACAATGAGTGAAATTCATTATAATAATTCAAATCTATTATTATTCAACATTAATGAAATTTTTGATCGATTCACACTTTTCTCAATTCCCATTGTTTCGTTCTGAAATTTGATTTGAATGAAAAAAAAGGAATTTAATTGAAAAAAATGGTGATCAAAGTAAACAATTACCTTATTACTTATTATTATTTAATAATTTTAGTTGTATTTTTATTATTTATACAAATAATATATAATGGGAAAATAAAATTTAACATTTAGGCGATTGACGGTGGATTAGTGAAACGAGACGGAATTTGGAACCTTGTCTTTACTGATTTCAAGCAGAAAAATTTTCGGTATAATTCGGGAGAATACGAGGAAGGGTTAAATTCCTCTGTTACAATTTTGAAGATGAATGATGAAGTATGCTGTCGATTAATCATGGATGTGCCCTGCGTTTGTCCTCCCGAAACTCAGGTGCCTAGCATTAAAAAAAAATTACACAACAGAAAAAAAATATTTTTTGAAAATAAAATTTCTTTAAAAATTTTTCAGATTTCCTACCTGTATTTTCGACGCCTAATTGAGTTAGTAGTCAAAGTTATAAGTGATGTTAACAGACAAGGGCATTTGGAATCACCAAAAACTGGAAATTGTGACAATAAAAAAGCAATGCCATCTGAAATCAGTAATTCTAGCATCGTCACATTCGACAATAATCTCTTAACTGTAATTATATTCAAAATTTAATACGAAAAATACAAAAAATTAAATATATTAATTCTTTTTAAATAAAAATAAAGGATTATAAATAAATTATTTGTTTTCAGACTTTGGCAGCAAATAATACATTTGAGTACATATCGGAGAAATCGCTGATCATATACAGAGCAGAAATTGAAATACAGATGATGAATAAAGGAGGTTTGAAAAAAATTGCAGACTGGAACAGGCAGGATAAGGTTCGTCCCGTCGCTGGTCAAACAATCGTCGCTGCAAAACGATATTTTCGCATTGGCACCGCTATGGTAAACAAAAGTGCTTCTTATAATGATTGAAACAAAATCAAAAAATGGAAATTTGAATTTCCCTCCAAACTCATTTCTAAATCGTAAATTCACTATTATTATTTGAAATAACCTCTGAAACAGTACGAAAATCGAGAACAAAATAGGCGCGGATGTACAGGAGTCGAAACCGGCAACCGCAGCCCGGATTTGTTGACTTTCTTTCACTTTTATATTTTTCACTGGAAAATGTAGAAAAATTATAAAAAATATTTGAATGATTGCAAAAGATTATTTATAATAATCTTCAAATTCATTCATTCACACTTTCCAACTGTCAATTTTGACAGTTTATTATAGCTTACGTCAGTTTTGACATCATCTTTGACTTTTATTAACTACTGTTCCTCGATTGAGTTCGACCCAAAGAGCTTGGCACTCCGGATTTTTTTATTTATATCGTTGCTAGTACGTATAATAACTACTTTAATATCTGCAATAAATTAATCGCTAGAAGCCTTTTTAGAAAAATCGATTTGCCACCGCAACGCTTGAATTGAGAACTGAAAAACGTAAGACGCAGCAAAAATAAATCCAGCTTTTTTTTATGTACCACGTTTTTGTAAATAATTTATGGTGTCTATAAATATGCTTTTAAGCTATATGAAGTCATATCAAAAGATTTATCAGCTACACACAGGCCCCCCCAAGCTGGAATGTATTTCACCGGGACAAAGTTTTGGGCAGATAGTTCAAAGCCCTGTCGCTGAGGGGCTATATTCGCCACACACACAAAAACCAACTTTTTTTCACCGATGTCCCCAGCTAGGCCGCATACAACCTCATTATTTTTAAAAACTGTCACAAATGTGATAAACCTTTAAAAATAATTAATAAATATATTTCCTCATGTTGTGGAGAGCAGGAAGTGCATTTTTCAAACTCGCAATATCAATTCTGCTAAATATATATTTTAATTTTGAACAATCTTGCTGCAAAATTGAGAAAAAATGATCGAAAATAGTACTGACGATACCGCAACCCTAAATCTGACGATTTCTGTAGTAACGCGTGCAGAAATTTCAGAGCGGCCCTGGTCGGGGCCAAATCTAACAAAATCTGGCCCCAATCGGGTATCCCAGTTAGGGCCAGACTCGAAATGAAACGCCTAATCCGATCAGGGCCTGACTGGGGTATCCATAAGGAAGGCCCGATCTGGCCCCTCTAATTTTTATTTATAAGAATATCATTAAAATATAATTTATTTAATAAAGAAGAAAACAATTAATTAAGAATACTAAACATTATATAAATATTTTGAAAAATATTCTGAAACTTGTCGTTAGAATCATGTATTTTGTTGAAAATTCATATTTTTTGATAGAACATTAATCTTCTTGGTCGAAAATTTTTCCTTTTTGGTTAAAAATGTAAGAATTTTGTTGAAAATTGATATTTTTGCTTAAAGTTAATTTTTTATCAGAGTTTTTATCTGAAAATTTAACTATTCTATTTTCAGTTTATGAGATAAAAATTCGACTATTTGGTAGGAAATTTAAGAATTTGGTCGAAAAGTCGTCTTTTCGGGTAGGAAATTAATCTTGTTTGTTGAAAATTGAACTTATTGGTTGAAAATTCAACGATTTGGTAGAAAATTCATTTTTTTTTTGTTAAAAAGTCGTCTTTCTGGGCAGAAAATTATTCTTGTTTGTTGAAAGTTTTTTTTTTGTTGATAATTCAACCATCTTCTTAAAAATTCATATATTTTGTTGAAAAGTCATATCCTTGTGGGTATAAAATTATTCTTGTTTGTTGAAAGTTCAACTTTTTGGTTGATAATACAACTAGCTTGTTAAAAATTGATCTTTTTTTTATTGAAAATGATCTTTTCTGTTAAAAATTTATTTATTTACTTATTTTAAAATCACTGTTTTGTATAATATTAGACTATTCAGCTTAAAAACTGTACTCTTTTGTTGAAAAATCAGTTTTCATTGTAGAAAAGTTTCCTTTTTTTGGATGTAAATAGACTTTTTTGATCAAGAATCAACTGCTTTCTAAAAAATTTGTTTTTCTTCTTGCAAATTCTAATATTTGATTGGACTTTAATCTTTTTTGTTGGAAAATTCGACAACTTGATTGAAAAGTTTTTTGGCACGTGGAGCAAAGAATAAAAAAGTGAGGTTATAATGCCAAAAAGTTGTCGACGCTTTCTCGAAGTTCACTATCGGAAATCTTAGAGAGCTGGATAATTCTAGTTTTTATATGAACACCTTAACCCGGTCTAAAAACTATGCCTAAATGATTAACGAATCGAACGGAAGACTAATCGAATACATTCGAGATTAGCGCGGCAAATTCAAATCTAAGTAAGTATAAACTCTAAACAGATTTAAAAAATACCTACAATAATTAATACTAACTTGATAGTTGTATATTCATTAACTAATTTAATGCGTCCGTAAACATACATTTTTAGACATTTTGTTCAAATGAATTTAAGCTTTTTTTAGTTTTTTCTCGTTTCTTATATTCTTTGCATATGAGAAGTTAAATTTAACTAATTAACTTGCTTGCCAACAGCCATACCACGCTGAAAAAACCAGTTCTCGTCAGATCACTAAAGTTAAGCAGCGTTGGGCGCGGTTATCACTTGGATGGGTGACCATTCGAGAAAACTGAGTGCTGTTGGCACATCGTGGGTGTGGTGAGTCCACACTTGTAGTTATTTACTACAAGTTATCAACCTAGAAACACTACCCGAATCGGGTAGTGTCACGCCTACCCCGAATATACAATGGTATACAACTTCAGGTTAGTCACTGAAATGAAAATTAGTTGAATATTCACTATTTAGGACAGGGAGTGATTTTATATTTAATTAATTCTAATTTTTAAACTAACTATGAATTAACAGAGGGTAGCCCGATGTGGCCCCGACCAGGACCACAACAGTAGCCATGATCAGGGCCGCATGGGGCTAACCGGATCGGGGCCACGTCGGGAATCGGGATTAAATTGGGCAATTTCTCCACGGGAAATTCATTAATGTTATCTGTTTACCTTTACGATCAATAAAAGAACATTATTTCATCATTTTTATAATATGCATGAAATTTCTTACAAATATAGTATTTAATTTTTAGAGAACTAATATTGCGAATGATATAAAATGCACATCCTTATTTATTATTTCCACACCATCAATAAATATATTTCTTTAATATTATTATTGACACTTTTATTCATAATCGTGATGAAATTAAAATTAATGAATTCACTGGTGAAATCGATAGCCCTTTTTTAAAATGCATGAGAGGGATTAAGGGTCATGACAACGCCACTCCTATTGAAAAAAATATTTTTCTCAATTTTTCTAGAATATTTAGTTAAATTAACATTTAGGTTCTACAAAATCGATATTGTGTATTTAAAAAAATGCACTTACTGCTCTCCACACCATTAAAAATATATTTAATAATTATTGTTAGCGATTTATAACTTGTGACAACTTTTGTGTGTATGGCGAGTTCCAGCTTGGGGGCCCTGGCTACACACCATGAAAATCGTGCAAAATTTTTTTTTCTCTTTTTCGGAAAAGCAAAGAAGATGCAAATAATACCTCATTGTAAGATTTTGAAAGCGCATATTAAGAACTAGTTCGACTATAATGAAGATGATCGTTTACTATGTGATGTGTGTGTAGTTGTAAAAGAGACGTATATCGCATCAAAAATGGTGATAGAATGATGGGCAAAAGTATCAATTTCGAACTACCAATGTTTTCTGATTTCAAGAGGTTAGTTATAATAAAATTAAATTCTAACAACCAATGCAACTATCGAATTTGTGAGTTGACAAGGATGACTCGAATTAAGAATTTTTCGAATTTTTGGAAGAGAAAAATTTTGCCGGACGGACAAGTATATTATCAGGAGATACTTCAAAGAACGAAGTTTTAGGTAAGTTTATGTAATTTTATTAAAATAAAGAAAAACCTAACTTAAAATTAGTTTTCTGCATATTTCCTACATTCCTACATTTTCTTACGAAAAGCGTTGCAGATATAGTTTTTGTTTAATTGCAAAAGACAAGTCTCATATCTGCAACTTGTCCACTCGCTTAATGTTAGACAATTTAACTAAGTGTATCATTACTAACTCGAGTCCAAAGTTTAATCAGCAGGTAATTATGACTCTTGTAAAAAAGCAACCACTAAAGAGGATGAGAAATCTACTTCACTATTGTCCTTCACTCAACTCGTGGTGGGCAGCCTTTTAGAATTATTATCGGCGAAAAAAGTGCAGATAAATCTCTGAAGGAACAAGCTTTAATCTCAGACTTAAGACAACATTTGGTATTGCTTTAGCTATTCTAGTAGCATCTAAAAATTTTGAAGTTATTGAAACTCATTTAAAGAAGAAGCTTTCACTGCAGGTCCATTTGATCGATGCCTATTTCGGCCTTAAGGATTTTGAATTCGTAAATACTAAAGCGAACAATACTTCTACTGCTCCTGCCACAGTTGCTAATCGCACTAATTTGAATGGATTAATTTAATACATCGAAAGGAAGAGGAAGGTGTCACAAATTCCTCTAAAGTTTGGAATTGACGGAGGAGGAAAATTTTTAAAGGTATGCCTTTCTATTCAATCAACTGAAGAAGACTCAAGAATGGACAGAAATTGCCAAAGATACGACAAAGGAGTTTGTGACACTGGCCCCCAATGTTCACAAGAAAATTACCAAAATATTTCACTTTTATGGTCTGAAATGAACATTAATGCATTCGAAGGAACAATTGAAACCGCTCTAAAGCTTTCTAACACCATGGTAAGAATTATGTCCCACAGTAGCCTTTTCCCCTGCATATGGTGTTATCCAGAAACAAAACATCTTGACAAACGTGGTATCATTAGAAAGATTGAGAATTCATTGCAAAACTACATGGATTTGAGTGAAGCAGAAGCTGTAGGAAAAAAGCCAAGCAATATAAGAATCGCATACATCCTCCACTTTTGAGCACCGATGTGGACAAGAAATTTTTAGAGATTATTCCTCCACCCGAATTCCATCTGCTGTTAGGCACAGTAAACACTTTTTTCTCACATATTTTCGTATAATTTGAAGAAGAGGAGGCTTTGACGTGGGCAAAATCTTGTAATGTGCAACGTGAGATAACTCATGGCAGTCCCGCATTCAAAGGAAACTCGTATAAAATCCTTCTGAACAAAGTTGACAAATTATGCGCTCTGTTTAGTTTAGGCTGCTTAAAATATGTGAAAGCGTTCACAGACTTTAAAGCGGTTGTTACCGCATGCTTTGATCGAATCCTACACTAATATTATAAAGTGAAAATCCCTGATTTCAATAAGAGTTACCTAGACCTCAACATTTCGGTTACTCCTAAAATTCACGACTGAAAATCAAGTACAAGGTTGCCAAAGATCATCCAGACTACGTCAAGCGATTGCTTCGTGCCTTGGAATATTAATTTTAAGAAATTATACACTAATTGATATTGTTCCTAAAGTACTTTTTTTATATTTCACGTAGTTTGACTGAAACAATACTTTTTTTCTTCACAAAAATGTGTGAAATTAGCGAAAAAAACAATTTGAAAAAATTATTTTTTCAAAAATAGATCCAGCGTTTTTGTTTTGATTTTTAATTAGTCCTAATATATTCCCGAAAAGAAAAAACAAAACCTTTAAATATCTTTTATTGTAATCAAGTCGTAGTGTAAAACAAATTAAAATCAATTTTTCTGAAAAATGGGTCTAGCGATTTTTTTCTTCTTGCCCAGGTGAAATAGTATATAGTGCATCGAGGGCTTAAAGAAGGCTATTTTGACGAGTGTGAACTTTCCGCCCGAGCGAAGCGAGATCGGCACTCGCACGAGGCAAAATAGCCGTACGCCCTTGATACACACCATACTTTTTGTCCTACCCTTCTTGAAAACAAGCATGTTAAACAGATAGAGGATGTTTGGTGTACTTGAAAATTTTAGATTATAAGTGAAAGAAAGAAATAGCTTACTTCGCAGAAGAGAGACTGTGGGGTGCAGCGATACAATTTTTTTTAAGATAAAGATAATTTCCTTCATATTCTCACCAGCGTGGTGCAGTGTGTGTGTAGTTGGCGTAAAGTTTTATGTAGCGGGCGTAAAGTGTTATTTAGCGGGCGTAAAATTTCATGTTGGCCCGGCAGCGGAGTGCGCATGTGCGAACGTCACTGGGCTGGAAGCGGCAACATTACGCCTGCCTCACGTGCATGCAATGGCGCGTTTTCAGGGGGGGTCGGACAAAAAAGTTATATATTTTTGATATATAGTGGACAAGACAATGATATATTTCATTTGTTTGATAAATTTGTCTGTATAAAGCAAATGAAAAATATCAGTATTTTGTCCACTATATACAGTGAACTCTTGCTTATTCCAAGGCGTACCTATTCCAAGGCTTACTTATTCCAAGTCCGCCATGTTGAAGGAATACATTCTTTGAAATCCGTTAAAACATTATAAAATCCGTTTAAATCCTGTAAAATTAGATGAAATCTAATGATATTTCATGGAATATCTGGAAATGCTTAAAGCCCTATAAAAGCCCTATTGAGATCCTGAGATATTTTTTAAAATACCTTATTGCGAGCCTTTAAAATCCCTTGAAATTACTGAAATCCTCGAAAATCTTATAAAATCCCTTACAACTCCTTTGAAATATTTGTAAATCCTGGAAATCCTCTGAAATCCCTTGGAGTCTTTTTCAGTATCATAAAATCTTATAAATTCTATAAAATCTTTTAAAATCCTTATTAAGTTTAAGACATTCTTTGCGATCCCATATATTTTTCTTTAATCTCTGAAAATCCCTTAAAATCTTTGAAATAATATTAATTCCCTTCATTTACTCTTGTGCGATCCCTTGGACTACCGTAAAATCTTGAAACTCTTTTAAATTTTCTTAGAACGCTTAATACCTGTAAATCTTTTAAATCTTTTGAATTGTTTGAAAAAAAATGGGTAGAACGTCTTTCAGGGCCGGTCTGCAGGACTTCTATCCGGTCGGTTGGTGAATTCCAGTTCTCTTCTGAACGCTAATTTTTACGAATAAATAATAACGTTATGTCTATTTTTTTAACCTGAAGATATTTAAAGGAAAGAAACTAGGTTTTTCTCAGGCAAAAAAAAAGAACCCGAATTTCAAAAAAAGTATGATAAAATTGTTTGATGAATTGATGAACTAAAAATGGTTTAATTTTAATTTTAAATACTTTGAATTTAGATGAGATCTAATGTTTGATTTTGTATTTGAGTATTCAATATTTAAATTTAACATTTTCTCAGGTCTCTAAGTTTGAATTTTCATGATTTGGAAAATTTTGAGTAACCGGGAAGTGACCAGAAACTTGTTTTTGTTTTTATAGGCCACTCTGAATCATTTATAATTAGAATTTGTCTGCTAATCATAGTCATAGCTATGTGTATAAAATTTCCCGACGCCGCACAGTGGGTTTTTTTACAAAATTGTGTGTATCCACGAAATTTCGAAACTTTTAAAACCTCAAACCCCCAAACCCGTAAACCCACAAACCTCAAACCCAAAAACCTCAAACGCACAAACCTCAAATCCACAAACTTAAAGCCCCAAAGCCCATAAACCTACAAACCTCAAGCTCATAAATCCATAAACATAAAACCCCAAACCCACAAACCTTAAACACATAAAGCCAAAACCACAAATCGACAAGACCACAAACAGCAAACCCACAAACCTCCAACCCACAAACCCACAAACCTCAAACCCCCAAACCCGTAAATCCACAAACGCACAAACCTCAAACCCACAAAAATTATACCTCAAACTCACAAACCTCAAACCCCTAAGCCCGTAAACCCACAAACCTCAAACGCACAAACCTCAAATCCACAAACATAAAACCCCGAAGCCCATAAACCTACAAACCTCAAACTCACAAATCCATAAACCTAAAACCCCAAAACCAAAAAACCTCAAACACATAAACCTAAAACCACAAATCCACAAGCCCACAAACAGCAAACCCATAAACCTCCAACCCACAAACCTCAAACCAACAAACCTCAAACCCCCAAACCCGTAAACCCACAAACCTCAAACCCACGAATCTCAAACCCAAAAACCTCAAACCCACAAAAATTAAACCTCAAACCCGTAAACCCAAAAACCTCGAACCCAAAAACCTCAAACCCACAAACCTCAAACCCACGAACCTCAAATCAATTTTCGTTATCTCAGAAAAGAAAAAAGTGGTTTTGACCCTCTAAAACTTGGCAAATAATGAGGTTGAAAGGTATAGCACACAACTTTAAAAATGATTAAAAAAGATGTTGGTATTTCATTGTAAAGTATAATTCTAAATCTAATACTAAAATATATCAATAAATATGTAGGATAATACGTGAATAAATATTGTAAAAACAATTTTAAAAATCTTGACAGAATTGAATGATTTCCTTTTAGAAATTTTACTAATTGAATTTCGAAGAGAATCACATCGCCTAAATTTCAAAATAATTTGTTTGTAATTAGAAAACTTATGAAACCTCATCCCGAAACCCTGAACAATGAATTCGAGACTCAAATTTCTTAAACCCACTAACCCTAAACCCACAAAAATCCCAACCCCGAAGCCCTCAAGAATAAACTCTCAAGCCAAATACCTTAAATCCATAAACCCTAAACCCATGAGGTTTTTGGGTTTGAGGTTTGTAGGTTTACGGGTTTGAGGTTTAATTTTTGTGGGTTTGAGGTTTGTGGTTTTGAGGTTCGTGGGTTTGAGGTTTGTGGGTTTACGGGTTTGGGGGTTTGAGGTTTGTTGCTCTGAGGTTCGTGTGTTTGTGGGTTGGAGGTTTGTGGGTTTGCTGTTTGTGGGCTTGTTGATTTGTGGTTTTAAGTTTATGTGTTTGACGTTTGTGGGTGTGGGGGTTTAGGTTTATGGATTTGTGAGTTTGAGATTTGTAGGCTTATGGGCTTGGGGGTTTTATGTTTTTGGATTTGAGGTTTGTGCGTTTGAAGTTTGTGGGTTTACGGGTTTGGGGATTTGAGGTTTGTATGTTGGATGTTTGTGGGTTTGCTGTTTGTGGGTTTACGGGTTTGAGGTTTGTGGGTTTGAGGTTCTTGGGTTTACGGGTTTGGGGGTTTGAGGTTCGTGGATCTGAGGTTCGTGAGTTTCAGGTTTGTGTTTAAAGATATTACCGATTTCATGGCTTTAAAAGTTTCGAAATTTTGTGGTTCAGCTAGTTTGGCAAGTTCATATTTTTTAGGTTAGTTTTTTGCAGAAAACTACCAAAGTAGCAGTGCTACATGAAATTATAATTCGTTACGAGTATTTAAAAAAAATTATTAGAATCGGTCAAAAATTGAGCAGTCAGCAGAATTTTGAACAAAATTTTGTAAAAAAACTCACTGTGTGCCGCCCCTCCCGGTCACTTCTCTGGAAACGCGCCTGGTACAAAATTTAAAAAAAGTTTTTGTTTGACCAAGAATCGAACTTTTGAGAACGGCAAAAGAGCCGAACGCTAGAGAGCGACAGTTTAATATTTGAAAGTACATTTTTTAAACCAACATAAACTTCAAAAAACCAAATTGTGTAACAAAATTGCACAAGAAGGCTTAAGAAGAATTATGTTCCTCAAAAAATTCTTTTAAAAAAAAAACTCAAGAAAATCAATTTATGCAAAGTAATTGCACAAAAAGAGTTAAAATAAGAGAAGTATGTTTTAAAATAACATTGTAAAACGGCTCATTAGAGACAGATATGTATATGACAATTGGAAAAAAGAGGGAGAAAAAAAAGAGACATCCAAACCACCTCTCTCTCATTTCTTTATTATTTATCCGTCTTTTTATACTACCAGGGTCCAATATGTTTCGAGGTCTTTTAGGCGTCCTCTTCAGGGAAATTTTAATATGAAACAAATAAGGAATATTTATATGTTATGCTAGTATTAATTAAAAATGAGAATTGAATTTGAAGTTCATCATTAAGGAATTATTAAAATCATTTCCATTTTTATCTTTAATATTTCTGAGAATTGATTGTATCTTAAAAGAAAAAAAATTGAATAAAATTTCAAATTTTAATTAAAATCTCAATCAAACAATCTTGAGAGTTCATTCGACGGTTAATCGGTTTGAAATATCTGACAAAATCAAATCCAAGAAAACCTCAATTTTAATCTATGATAAAAACTGAACATTTTTTTATTTTTTTCAATGTGATTAAGAGTAATTTTTAGAAAGAAGAAATTACATCTTTTACTGGATTAAGTGTCGAATGAACTCTCAAGATTGTTTGATTGAGATTTTAATTAAATTTAAAAATTTTATTCAATTTTTTTTCTTTTAAGATACAGTCAATTCTCATAAATATTAAAGATAAAAATGTAAATGGTGTTAATAATTCCTTAATAATTAACTTTAAATTCAATTCTCATTTTTAATTAATATTAGCATAACATATAAATATTCCCTATTAGTTTCCTATTAAAATTTCCCTGAAGAGGACGCCTAAAAGACCTCGAAACATATTGGACTGTGTTAGTGTAAAAAAGACGGATAAATAATAAAGACATGAGAGAGAGGTAGTTTGGATGTCTCTTTCTTTTTTCTCCCTTTTTTTCCAATTGTCGGAAAATTTTATACACATAGAGAGCTATGGCTAATTTAATTGACTAATTGAACCGCCGGATGCAAGAACCAGCCCGACGCTCGAAAACGCATCAAGTATTGTCCAATCGTTTCAAAAAATGAAAATGTTAAAAATCGGAAAATCAATTTTTTGAAAATGTAGAATTGTAGAGAATAAGGAAATTAAACTTTTTCTCATTAGAATTTTCTTCGCCAAACGTTTATTTCCAATAATAAAAACGAAATATTGAAAAAAAGTTTCTCTCTGATTTAATTAAGTTTTAGAACTTAAATCGTTCTAACTCGGCCAAATATTATTGAAATGAGTTCATAATTACAGGACATATTCAAAATACTCTAGGGATGCCTAGGAAATCATGAAAAAGTTAACAATCGCTTATTGTTTAATAATTTTTAATTGAAAAATGAGGTCAATCGATAATTGTGTTTTCTTGGGTTCGCGGGTAAAAAGTATCCAGATAACTTCGACTATCAAACAACTTCCAGTGACAGATTTGTTCAGCAATGTTGAATGAAGTTTTTTGGAAAATGTCATATCTATTCGTTAAAAATGCACTGAGATATTCACATTTGGAAAAAGTACTCGACGTCTGCCCGCGCAGACTGAACTTCGAGAACGTTGCCCGACAGAGCAGTCCTCACGATGCATGAGCTAACAGCGCGGGCACATGTCGAGTACATTTTCCAAATCTCAATATCTCAGTAAATTTATAACAAATCGATGTGAGATTTTTCAAAAAACTTTATTTAACATTGCTGAACAAATCACTCACTGGAAGTTGTTTGAAAGTCGAAGTTACCTAGATACTTTTTATCGGCGAAACCAAGAAAACACAATTATCGATTGACCTCATTTTGCAATTAAAAATTATTAAACAATAAGCGATTGTTAACTTTTTCATCATTTCATAGGCATCGCTAGAGTATTTTGAATATGTGCTGAAAATATGAACACATTTCAATAATATTTGGCCGAGTTAGAACGATTTAAGTTTTAAAACTTAATTAAATCAGGGAGAAACTTTTTTTAATATTTCGTTTTTATTATTAAAAATAAACGTTTAGCGAAAAAAATTCTAATGGGAAAAAGTTTGAGTTCCTTATTCTCTACAATTCTACATTTTCAAAAAATTGATTTTTCGATTTTGAACATTTTCATTTTTTGAAACGATTGGACAATTATATTTACACGTTTTCGAGCGTCGGGCTGGTTCTTGCATCCGTTGGATCAATTGCTGTATATAACATTTTTTACATATAATATTATTTTGTAGTAGTAATAATGATTTGCGCGCTACGCGTGCGATAAGTCTCTTTTAACCTTTAAGTATGGATGTGCGGTCTAAAGACATTATTAGTAGCTTTAGATTCAGTTGTGTTTTTGTTATTGGTGAGTAATATAAATTGAAAGCTCATAGACGGTCCGTAAGACCGCACGTCCACGATAGCGTCACAATTTTATCTTTCTGTTTCAATTTGTTTCAAGGTATTTAAAATGCAAGATGTCACACAGAAAGAAACTTAAGTTTATTGCGGGCATCCCAGAGTAAAAAACGCAGCCGTCCCAGAAAAATTTTAAGCCCCAATTATCCCCCATTTCAACAAAAAGTGACAAATTGGTATGGATGTATAGAGGTGCGTCTCCCAGACCTCACCCTGCTTGCGAAATGTGGGTCCCTCCCGTAACTGATGTAAAAGTTTATTAATAATGAAAGTTGATAAAATTTAATAATTTCTCACTTATTCCAATCTCCTTTCATATACTTGTATAAGGCAGATAACAAAAACTTCTTTATTAATTTGATTCGATATAAATATATCAGTGGCCTCAGGTCCATGCAAAAATGAAATTACGTCCAGACTAAAAGTTTAAGCATTCAAACTCTCAAAATAAATGTTTAAGGGTGGCAAGTTTCTTGAGATTTCCCGGTTAACAAAAACATTTCCACGTCATAAAAGATAAAAAATTGAAACTTTCATATCTGAGAAAATGTTCAATTTAAATATTGAATACCTAACCACAAAATCAAAGCATTCAACACATTAAAACTCTTCTAAATTTAAAGTATTTTCAGTTGAAATAATAGTATATTGTGCTACAGCTTTTTCAATGTGTTGGACACGATACTTTTTCTATAATTTGTGCAAAAGTGCTAGTTTTTGTTTACCTGTTTTTTGTGTAAAAAGAAGGCGATTTTTTGTCGATTGACGCAACAATGACAATGGCAATTATCAAAACCATGGCAGTAATAATAAGCTGGCTCTCACAATTGAATAGTTGGCCCATCAAGTTGAGGGCTTCAAAATTTCCGATTTTTCGTGAAAAAGACCAAGCACAGTATTTTCGGAGAAACTGACGGTGTTTTTTTGCTTTTGCCAAGTGACAAAAGTAGATACAAAATACACAACTCGAGACTTTTCAGGAAATTGATTTTAGGTTAGGGACGACAGTCGGAAAATAGAATGAAGTTGGCTGCGCGCGATGCACGAGTACCCCCGGAGGCAGCACGAACCCACCCGAAATAACATTTACTTTTGTCACTGTGCCTCACTTTTATCACTGTCCATATACTTTTTCCACTGCATCTGTCTACTTTTGTCACTGTTGCCCGGAAAGGTCGGCACTGCGCATGCGCCACGTCATCGACCAAAAATCGATCACTTTTTACACCAAAAACAGGTGGAAAAACTGGCACTTTTTCGCGAATTATAGAAAAAATAATTTTTAATTCATCAAACAATTTTAACAGACTATTTTCGAACTTAGGGTTCTTTTTTTTTATCTGAAAAGTTTAGGTTCTTTCCTTTAAATACCTTCAGGTTAAAAAAGGGACATATTATTATTTATTTGTAAAACTTATAGCTGAGAAGCGGAAAGCAGCAAAACATTTCACAAGAATTAACGTATTTCATAGCATTTTAAAAATTTCAAGATAATTTCAAATATTTTGGTTCATATGCGGTTTCAAAGAATTTCCTTGAATTCCGGAAGATATTGAAAAACATTTCATCAAGGTTTACAAATATTTCAAAGAATTTTTAAGGGTTTTTGTAAACTTTTCGAGAATTTCAATAATTCTAAGGGATTTAAAAGACTCTCACTAATATATTTCAATAAATTTCCCAGAATCTTCAAGAATTTCATAGAACTTCAAATACTTTAAGAGATTTCAAAGAATATCATCCGATTTCACATAATTTCACGGGATTTCAACAGATTTGATAATATTTTAAAGATTTCAAAGATCTGAAAAGATTTTCAAATATTTTCAATAGATTTAAGAATTTCAAGGGATTTAAAGATGACAGGGTGTATATTTAAAAATATTCCTAGGACCGAATCCATTTGAAATCAGGCAGATTTTACATTTGAAGTTGCAGAATCTCTCGGGGATAAAATATGTTTTTTTTTTTTTTTTTTTTTGGAAATTAGGCAATATTTATTTTTCCGAATTGCGAAAAGAATGTCTACTAATTTATGCATTCAGAAAATATTAAAAGTCGATTTGCTCAAAAAACTCCCACTTATATTGTTTGCCAATTTTTTGTTAAATTTATACTTTTATAAGAAAGACATCTGGTGAGTTTTATGCGGGTTAAATAACTTTTGTGGCCAGAAGAATTTTTTTTTCATCAAATCGAATTTTCTAATTTTTATCGTAAACGACAAATACAAAAAATAATTAAGATAAAATTTTGCATCGATAAAAAAATTCTATGAGAATTACGATGAAAAATGCGATATCTTGCATTATTTACGAGAAAAATTCGAAAATTATATTTTTAGAAACAAAAATTCTCCTGACCTCAAAAATAGTTTAGCCAGCATAAATGTGATAGAATACCTTTTTTCTATTAGCAGAAACTTTTGAAGTATATTAGGAAGAATAAAAAATATGGGGATTTCCAGAAAATATTTTTTTTCATGTTTTCAAAATTCGAAGAAAAAATATTTTCTGGAAAGCCCCACCTTTTTTATTTTCCCCATATTTTTTCACAATTTCTGCTTATATAAAGAAGTTATTCTATCAGATTTATGCGAGTTAAACCATTCTTGACCCTGGGAAAAATTTTTTTCCTAAAAATATGATTTACGAATTTTTCTCGTATACAATGCAAGATATCACAAAAGAGCAACAGGTATTTTTCATAAACATTTTTTAGACGTGCAAACTTTCATCTTCACATTTTTTCGTATCTGTCGTTGTTTGCGAGAAAAATTAGAAAATTAGATTTTATGAAAAAAAAATTCTCCTGGCCACAAAAGTTATTTAGTCCGCATGTAAAGTACAAATTAAACAAAAAATTGGCCAAAATATAAATGTACCAGTTTATTAATTTTAAACCTTTTTTCAAATTTTCCAGTGAATTTACAAAGAAGACGATTAGTGTTATCAGAATGCGAAAGAAATCGATAAATATCTTAATTAGGTCTGCAGTTATAGACGTTTAGAGAAAAAATTCAAATACGCATAACTTAGTAGAAAAATCGCTTTTCGTAAATCAGGAAAATAAGTATCACCTAATTTTCTCTAAAAACAACATATTTCGTCCCTAAGAGATTCTACGACTTCAAGTGTAGAACCGGCCTGATTTGAATTGGATTCGGTCCAAGGAATTTTCAAGCGCTTAAAAAAATGTCAAGGTATTTTGAAAGATTTCAAAGGATTTGAAATGTTGGAGGGTATTTCCAAAGATTCCGAGGAATTTTCAAGAAATTTGAAGAAATTTCTAAGAATGTCAATGAATTTAAGGGATTCATTAAACTTGTACGAGGCCTCAAAAATTAAAATTAAAATTGAGGGTCCAGATGTGATGAGGGAACTAGCCCTCGAAATGCTAAAAAGAATTGTCCAAGCGTCTCATGATACTCAAATTTTAAAATTCAAGAACTTAAATTTTTAAAAATACGGGTATGTAGAAAATGACATTCAATTTGAAGTTTTTTCCGATGAACGTTTTTTGTAATAAAATTAATCAAGTGAAATAAATTTGTCCCCAAATTCAATTATTTTCTAAAACGCAAATCGTCGTAACTCAGCCAAATATTATTGAAACTATTTGAAATTTTGTATACACGCGTAGTAAGTTCTAGTGATGCCCAAGAAAATAATTAAAAAATCAAAGTTTTCTCTTGTTTAATAATAATTAATTACAAATTAAGACCGATCGGTAACCATGTTTTTTAGTTTCACCGATAAAAAGTATCGTGGGAAGTTCAAAGTTGAAAAAACTTCCAATAAGGCATTTGTTCCTCACTATGCAAGTAAGATTTATGGAAATTTTTAGATCGATTCATTGAAAATTGACGGAATTATGTATTTTATAAGAAAGCATTCCATGCCGCCAACGATAGCTCCGTGAGCACTGAGCACTATCAGACAGCGTACTCGTCGCTGGCGGAATCGAATGATTCATTATAAAATACCTAATTCCGTCAATTTTCAGTGAATCGATTGAAAAATTCCCAACAACTTCAGTTTCAAGGCCTCAAAAATTAAAATTAAAATTGAGGGTCCGGATGTGATAAGGGAACTAGCCCTCGAAATGCTAAAAAGAATTGTCTAAGCGGCTCGTGATACCCAAATTTTAAAATTCAAGAACTTAAATTTTTTTAAATACAGGTATGTAGAAAATTACATTCTATTTGAAGTTTTTTCCGATGAACATTTTTAGTAATAAAATTAATCAAGTGAAATAAATTTGTCCCCAAATTCAATTATTTTCCTAAACGCAAATCGTCATAACACAGCCAAATATTATTGAAACTATTTGAAATTTGGTATACACGCGCAGTAAGCTCTAGTGATGCCCAAGAAATTAATTAAAAAATCAAAGTTTTCTCTTGTTTAATAATAATTAATTACAAATTGAGACCGATCGGTAACCATGTTTTTTAGTTTCACCGGTAAAAAGTATCGTGGGAAGTTCAAAGTTGAAAAAACTTCCAGCAAGGCATTTGTTCCTCAATATTCAAGTAAGATTTATGGAAATTTTCAGATCGATTCATTGAAAATTGACATACCGCCAACGACAGCTGCCTATTTCCGTCAATTTTCAATGAATCGATTTAAAAATTCCCAACAATATTGCTTGAATAGTGAGGAACAAATGCCTTACTGGAAGTTTATTCAACTTTGAACTTCTTTCGATACTTTTTGTTGGCGAAACTGAACAAATATGATTACCGACCTGTCTCAATTTGCAATTAATTATTATTAAGCAATAGTCAGTTAACTTTTTTTCATTTTGCAGGCATCGCTAGAGAATACAGCGAGTGTATTCCAAATTTCAAACGATTTCAATAATATTTGGCTGAGTTATGACGATTTATGTTTTGAAAAATGATTGAAAAAAGTACTATCTTGTCATTCTATATAAGCCCATATTTTAAAAAAATTAATTTTTTCAACTTTTGGATATCACGAGATGCTTGGACAATAGTTTAACGCCTTTTCGAGCGCTCCTCCCCTTATTGCATCTGGGTCCTCAATTATCAAAGTATATGATTTCTAATTGGAAGCTTAAAAAATAATAATTTGAGGCTTAATTGACCCGTAAAAAAATAAACAATTCCAAACTTCGTTTAAAATTGAATTATTCTTAAATAAGAATCGTGAAAGTAAGTCGTTAAAGATTAATAATAATTTTCAAATTGTGCATCACGCTTTCTAAAATTTATCACTTTAATCTAAAGTATAAAATTAATAATCGGAAGCGCAAGAGCTTCAATGCGGACAGTTCGAATGAATGAATTTGAAGTTTATTATATCTAATTTTTTGCAAACTTTCAAATATTAATTTTGTTATAATATTTTTCCATTTCACAGTGAAAAAGAAAATAGTGAAGTTAAGACAGAAAATCTGCT
>CAKNYM010042702.1:61051-77193 GCA_932195095.1 Andricus curvator
GCGATCGCTGGTTTCACCACCCTGTAGATCCGCGCCTGATACAAAAAGTTATTTAATTTTTAATTTTACATCAAACCGCATATAAAAAAGTATTTTAAAGAAAAATAAAAAAAAATTTCCTGAGATTATAATTTTTTTTTTCTCAGGCGGTACCTTGGTCACTCCCAGTGGAAGACGAATACGGTAAAATTGAATGGACAGGATACTGCATCGATTTAATAAAAAAACTTGCCAACGATATGAACTTTACTTACGATCTTGTAATTCCTAAGGATGGAGAATTTGGCTCGAAATTGAAAAATGGAGAGTGGAGTGGACTTATTGGCGATTTAGCAACAGGGGTAAAAATAAAAAAATAAATAAAATTAAAAAAAAAATCAAATTAAGATTAAACAGTTGTGTGGGAGTGAAAATGCCTGAATGATAGCCACCGGCTTTGCTTCTCTGAGTAACTGGTTCCATTTCCCAGGGACAATATGTACGAGTTCAAAGATTATTCTAATTTTAAAATAAAATTTTTTAAATTGTAATTTTGTTTAGGAAACTGATATTGCTGTCGCAGCTTTGACAATGACATCTGAACGAGAAGAAGTGATCGATTTTGTTGCTCCCTATTTTGAACAGTCAGGAATTTTAATTGGTATTTTTTTTTAATTAAACCAAATTATTCATTCAACCATTTATAAAGGTCTGGATTGCATAAATAATTTCAAAACAAATTTTAGTCATGCGAAAGACAGAACGAGAAACGTCTCTTTTCAAATTCATGACTGTTCTGCGGTTGGAAGTTTGGCTTAGTATAGTTGGGGCATTGACTCTGACTGGAATAATGATCTGGCTTTTGGATAAATATTCACCCTATAGTGCCAGAAACAACAAGAAACTTTATCCACACCCATGCAGGTTTGACTCTTAAATATATAATATTTGACTTTACTTTCATAAAAAAGTACAATTATTTTATTTTCCACTAGCGAATTTAAAAGCAAAATCCCCAAATATAAATAAAAATATATCAATTTTGCAGAAAATTCACACTGAAGGAAAGTTTCTGGTTCGCGTTGACTTCGTTTACACCGCAAGGTGGTGGTGAGGCCCCAAAAGCTCTTTCCAGCAGAACGTTAGTCGCTGCCTATTGGCTGTTTGTCGTTTTAATGTTGGCAACATTTACAGCAAATTTAGCTGCTTTTCTAACGGTAGAAAGAATGCAGGTTAGCAATTTTAGAAACAAAAAGTCTTTTTTTTTGTAAATAGAATAAAAAAAGTTTTTTATCTTTTTTTTCAGTCACCTGTACAATCTTTGGAACAGTTGGCGCGTCAGTCTCGAATAAACTACACTGTTGTGAACAATTCGAGCATACATCAATACTTCATAAACATGAAGAATGCTGAAGACAAACTTTACAAGTAATATTATTTTTCAGAATTTGCGATAAGTATATAAAAGAAAATTTTTCCACTTGAATTTCCTGCTGGCATGACTGAAAGCATGACGTCACTCTTGTGTAATATATATGTAACCTCTAAATTTTAACTAAAGATTTTCTTGCTTCATACATTATTTTTTATAGTATATTCTTGTTATTTTCAAAATATACAGGATAAAATGAGTTTCGAAATATTCGAACTGATTCCTTTTTTCTAATTTAATTACAATTTTAAAAAATTTATAGTGTCTGGAAAGAACTGACTTTGAATAGTACAAGCGATCAAGTTGAGTACAGAGTTTGGGATTATCCAATAAAAGAACAATATGGTCACATTCTGCAAGCAATTACGCAAGTCGGGCCAGTACATACTACTGAAGATGGCTTCAACAAAGTGAGAATATAAATTAATTTCAATTTATATTTAATTATTTAATTGCGATAATATAATTTTCCCAGTTAAATTTCCCGCCAGAATGACTTGCAAAGCTTGAGGGGCTTGAGGTGACCACACCAATGTAGTAACAAAACCTCTAAAATAGTAGTGATGGAAGTACCGCTCTTATGGCGTAATAATGGCGGGAAATTTGAATTGAACAATGGTCTTTTTCACTTTAAACAATATAAATTATAAATATTGGAAAATTGAATGATTGAATATTGTCTGTTGTAGGTACTAGAGAGTAAAGAATCAGTATTTGCATTTATTCACGATTCCCAAGAAATAAAATACAGAGTAACACTAAACTGCAGTTTAACCGAAGTAGGAGAAGTTTTTGCAGAACAGCCTTATGCTATCGCAGTGCAGCAAGGAAGTCATCTACAAGAAGAAATTAGCCGAAAGTAACAAGCATTTTTCGATTAAAAATATGAAATCTCCCTATATTTCAAAATTAAAACAATTGTATTTTTATAGAATTCTGGATTTGCAAAAGGATCGATTTTTCGAGACTCTGAATTTCAAATATTGGAATCAAACTCTCAAAAGACAATGTGCAAACTCGGATGACAATGAAGGGATCACCTTGGAAAGTTTAGGTATAAAATAACATAAAAAAATCAGTAAAATCCAATTTTATCTTTGAACAAGTTTTTAAATTAAAACTACATTTTTGTTTGAAACTGAAGGTGGAGTTTTCATTGCAACTTTGGTCGGACTTGCCCTCGCAATGATCACCTTAGCCGGTGAGGTGATGTATTACAAAAAGCGAAACAATACTCAAGATCTCACGCAGAAAGAAGTCGGAGACTTGCAAATAAGAGCAAGGGAATTGAGAAAAATTTCAAACCAACAATTCCCCAAAAAGTTGCCCTTCAGAGCAGCACCTATAGTCGCTTTCGTTGAAAAGCCTCCTGGACCAAGAAATCGAGTCTCACACATATCAGTTTACCCAAAACCATTTCCTTTCAAGGAATGATAGTTGAACTTTAAGTGGTTCTGAATTCAAATCTTTTGATCTCAATGTTTTTATACCATTTACCTAATCTTAAAATAATGTTATGAAGTGTGTACGATAACTTAATTTAAAGCAATTTATAGATATACAAAGTCTCAGAAAAGTATTAAAATTAGTTTTTGAAGACGGATGCAAGGGATTATCGAAAACAATTTAGAGCAATAACCCCTACCCTCTTTTTTCTCCCACCTGACCCTCTAAATGAATATGCTCATTCCTATACTGAACTCTCCTCCATACCCCTAAATACCCATCTTTCCCCTCGACCCCTCCCCCCTTTCACCACATCCCCCCTTCCCTATTTTACCCTTACACTAATAATTCCATTTTCCGTATACCTATTGCCTCCCAATACCCTTTAGCTCCTCTTTGTTCTCATGTACCACGCGTTTCCCCCTCTCTTATCCCTCTAATCACTATCCTCGTCACCAAAAAAAAGAACCCTCTCCCTCTTACCCCCTCCTAAACATAAACCTTAGCCACTCTTCGCACCAAGCCCTAATTATCCCCTCTCCTATCCCCTCCATAATAACCCTCCTCCACCCTCCCCGTCACTTCCTTCGTTGCCCCTCACACATGCACCCACTCCCATACCCCCTACCCGTTTCTATATACTCCTATCCCTCTGTACCCCCTTACACCTGCCACATTATCGTATCCTGCCCCCCCCCCCCTCCTCACCACCTCTACACTATGGTGTCCTAAAAAAACCCAATGTTTTTATTGGATCAAGCACCCCTTAAATTTGTTCCAAAATTATTATGACTAATAATTAACGTTAATTTTCGTAAAAATAATAAGTGTTTTGCACGAAATACAAATAATCGTACCATACTTCAACAAAAAAAACTTGACATAATTAGAACAAAACTATGTGTAAAAATCTACCCTTCATAGGAATTTAAATTTAAAATTGTGCATTTTCAAAATGTTACACGCAATTCTCTGGATATTTTAATAGGAAAATGTCTTGATACGATATAAGTAAGTGAAAAATATGATATTTTTAAATTCAACACGAGAATTCCAGATCAATCAAAAACATATATACCTAACACCTATATAGCTATCTACTTTACACCTATATACCTATCTAACTTGTACCTATATACTCTAAACTAATACACCCATATACCCAATACTATTTTCCAACCGAGCAAGTCACGCCTACCCCGAAAGGGAAATGGCTTAATGGTATAATAATCTCCTATAAAGGATAGTTTTTCAGGATTAGGGATATTTGGTCAAGTTGTTTTTCCTCAGCTTCTTATACAATCAGTTGTATTTTCTGCCAAATACTTATTATTTATACGAAAAAATTGGTTTTAAACACTTTTTCAAAACAAAAAAAAAGCATTTCTTTTTTCACCAAATAGAATAAGTTTAGCGGGTGCGTGGTCAAAACAAAAGAAAATTCAGTTTTTTTAGGATACCCTACTCTGCACGATTACAAATAAATTAAAAATATAAAACTTTCAAAAATAATGACCAAAATGAAATAAGAGACAATTGCAGATGTACCAATTGAG
This sequence comes from Andricus curvator, assembly GCA_932195095.1. Taxonomy (NCBI): domain Eukaryota; kingdom Metazoa; phylum Arthropoda; class Insecta; order Hymenoptera; family Cynipidae; genus Andricus; species Andricus curvator. Next base: position 65,465 of record CAKNYM010042702.1, read on the forward strand.
GTATTACAGGTACATGTTACGTAAATGATGAAAATATTTATAAAGTAAAATTTTCATGACAGAAACTCAACACCAGAAAGGATATTTTATTTTTATTAATAAATAATTAGGGAGTTTTGAATTACTATAAGAGATTTTGAATATTCTAAAATTGTATTATATAGTTAAGAATGAAACCAGTGTTTACATTGTAATTAAATATTTTGCAGAGGAATTAGTTTTATATTTTTTTACAAGTCTATAACGTGAACCTTTTTAGAATTTCTAAGAGAAATATCTATATTTCCTGGAGTTCAAATCTTGATAAAAATGAACGAAAAATTCTGTTTAACAATTGATATTTTAATCATTTTTAACATTACTGAACAATTGTTCGGAGTGAAAATTCTCATATTCATTAAATCATTCGAACTTAGGAACTTACAGTTTCTGGAAACAGTAATATAAAATTATCAATTTTCAAAAACTGCTTAAGTTACAATTTACAAAATTGTGTAAAAAGAAGATTTTTTGGGATTTTGTTAATTGCTTTTTTTAAATTAATAACATATGCATAACATTTCTTGGAATGTTTTTTATTCGCATTATAAAGTATCTTTAAAGTAAATAATATTTTCAGTTTTTAGTGGAATGATTTTAATCTTTCTCTCTTTTCAATCCAAGATTCTAAAAAATAACATTTGTTTGATGGTTTACAATTTTTTTAAAGAGATGTACTTTTAATCATGTGACTCGGTGGTAAAAGATTTACCGAATTAAATCTTCTGTGAGAAAAATGAAAGTATTAATGTTCCAAAATTAAATTTTATCAATTAAAAAAAAATCATATGGATGTATTAGAATATTATATAGTGTATTAGAATAATATTATAATATTTATTTACATAAAATTTGTAAAACATGTTATTTTGTGTAATTTTATTCATAAAGAAAAAGAAGAAACAATGTAGAAAAATTAAATGTTAAAAATCTTAATATAATTCCACTAATTTGCCTCAACATCAACGAGTGTACAACAATGAAGCAATTGCACTACAAGGTGGTCGAGTCATAATATTTTTCTTTTGTGCGGCAAAACGAAATACACTTTATGCTTCTTCTTTTTCTCTAATCGACCACAAGGTGCGATTTTTTTATTGTAAATTTCTTTTTATTCTCTGCTTCGCACTTTCTTCCATTTTACTTATGCAAATACCTCACTATTTTTCCGAACCAAAAATTAGAAACGTGTCTTTAGGAAATCTGTAACCTAAAACTATTATGTAATCAGAAGTTACTCATTTTCAAATTTCTAAAAGTGCTTAAAAAATTATGAAAAATAGCATGCTAATATTACAGAAACAGTACCTTTTCTATAATATTTACAGAAAATCTTGTGTGACTTACGACATTTCTTATGTGATTTCCCGCAAATTCTTGTAAGATTTATAGAAAAAATTCTGATTTCCTTACTTGTGTCCCTAAATTTGTAAGACACCTGAAAATATGTAAGATACCTGGAAATTCTGTAATGATTACAGAAAATTCTGTAAGCTCTACATAAAAAGCTATGCTTTCACTATCGTAACATAGGACCCCTGTGACATTACCAGATTTATTTTCTGCGTTTATTATTGAATTTCATATTATTATTATTATTATTATACCATTAAGCCATTTCCCTTTCGGGGTAGGCGTGACTTGCTCGGTTGGATAATATTAAGGTATAGGTTGAATAGGTATTTAGGTGTGAGGTTGTAAGGTATGTAGGCATGTAGGTATATAGGTATAAGGTAGATAGGTATATGGATGTTAGGTATAAATATTTCAGATTGATCTGGAATTCTCGTGTTATTTATTTAAATGACACGTTTATTCCGCAACACTGCTCCGACCCAGGTTGCTGATCAATCTCTCTAGCTAAAAATTAATTATTCTTTCAACTTCAACAAAATATGGTTTGCAGATTATCGCGTTTTGTTTGAAAATAAAAGAATAAGTTCCTTAACGTTGCGTAATTTGTATACCACTTTTTCTATACCGCCTCTGAGTTTCGCAGCATCAGGGGAAAAAATAACGCGGTCTATTTGAAAAAAGGTGGATTAGGAGTTCCAGTGTCACGCCTCGGATACAAAATCTGATGACGTGTGGGGCCATTGATCTCCCGACACTTTCACCGTATTGTCTCCCTTTTCTCGCGGAAATTGTTCAGATGAGAAAAAAAATGCCCGACCAGCGATTATTCCAGCAGGATCGATTTTCTATTGTTCTAAGCGCAAGGATCTTCAAACCGTAATTTATTATCAACTTAACATTATTTTAAAATCAATATTGCACATTTCACAATTTACAATTAAAGCAAAAACTTTAGACCATGGAATACTGAATGAATAAATAAATAAATGTGCAATGAAGATTTTAAATCTATAAGTTAAGCCTTAGGATTCAGACCTCATAAACTAAGAACGCTTCTCTCTCTAAAATTTCGAGTGGAATTAAATCTTATGTTGATAGCTGTTTCCACCCACGCGCTAAATTACATAAATAAAAGTGCTCTAGTTAATTGTTTAGGTAACCGATCAGTTGCGCTGCGGATTATTAGCTTCACGCCTGAAATGTCTGTCACATCTAGCCGACTTTTAGATCGTTGACTGGAGACAACAATCACTCAAAGTACGAGAAAAGCAAAGAGGGGGTTGAACTCTTACCAACACTAAGTCAATATAAACCGATTCTTCCCAGACGCGTGGTCATTTGGTGAGAAAGTGATGTGTACCTAACAACTTAACTAAAAGGAAGAATTTTTCTCAATAGTGTCGCTGCCAATGGTTGGCAATTTCTCAGTATGGCTTTATACCAGGTTCGATATTAAAATATAAAAACAAATTTAGTCCTTTCTAAACACAAACAACAATACCTACATACAGCAATAGATGTAACAACATCTAAAATAAAGATGATACCAATTAGAACAATACATACAACAATAAATACAATAATACCTACACCAATATCTAAAACAAAAGATGATACCAAAGATACAACAATACATCCAACAATAGATACAACAACACCTAAAACAAGAGATGATATGAAAGATACATCAATACATCTAACAATAGATACAATAATACCTACAACAACACCTCAAACAAAAGATGTTACAAAAAGACTAAAACATCCCATTTTCTTTTTTCAGACGTGCTTCATACTAACAGCAGGGTTTTCAATAGTAATTGCCGATTTTCCTTATGAGCACTTCAAGATCTTCAGCTTCCATGGAAATGACAATCCATCCCGAAAACCATGGTTCCTTGACGACTACTCAGATTACAAACCCGAATCATCAAGAACACTTTACCACTATGCATATCCTTACGATGATAATGTGAAACACGGTTCTATCCACATCCCAACCTACAAAAAATATTCACCCTATTCCGACTCGTATTACTCCAGCACGAAGAAGATCCCCAAAGAAGACAAGGCTTTCAAAAAAGCGATTTCTTCATTCTATACAATCACCGATAAAGACTCGACCAAGTACAAAGAATTGGTTCTGAAATCAGGACTACCTTACTGTCAGGAAATAAAATCGAAGGAGCTTCATGATAAAATCAAGGATGATCCGAACTCTAATGATTCGAAAACGATAAAAGGGGAGACTATGACTTGTTATAAATGCAAGGACCCCAAAAATGGGTCAACCTATGAACAATGTTCCTACAGTTCGAAACCTCAAGCATCCACAAACATAGAAAAGTTTGTTCATGGTCCTTTGAGATTGAGAAGATCTAATGAGGAATTTGACAGCTCCGAAAAAGAAAGTTCTCCTGCTGTTTCTTCAACTGCAACTAAGGATGGAAAGTTGAAGGAACCTTATAGGTTTAGCGAAGAATATTTCTTGCCACAAGCTTCTCATAAGTTTTCAACTGAACAAAAATCTGATCTTTGTGAAAGAGTTGTTAAAGATTCGATGATCTGTATGGTGTGCAAAGATCCTAAGACGAGTGGAAAGTACGAACAATGTTCCTACGTTGCTGAACCTAACGAGAAGGCCTATGCTTACACCAAGTCTAGTTCTTTTGGAAAACCAAGGAAATCTGTCAAATCTGGGAATCTGAAGAAGAGGGATCATAGAGAACCAGCACCTACTCATGAGAGTCTTGAGTCTAGTGAGTATGGAGCTGAGAAAGTTTCTGAAGAAAGACCCAGGCAGTTGAAGGATGCTACTGGAAATTCTGAGTGCAAACAGGTTCGTAATATCCTAACTCCTCTTCCTATAGTTTTATTGCCAGTTAATAATTCTACTACAATCTTGAAATTTGTTTTTATTTCCAGGTGCAGAGGGATTCAGAGATCTGTACAGTCTGCAAGGACCCAAAAACAGGTGGGAATTCGGAAAGGTGCAGTTACGCCTACAATCCAGATGACAAGGTCTACAAGTTCACCAGATCCAAATCCTTTGGATATCCAGAATCTGACAAGTCTGATAAAAGTTCCAGTTACGAGGATGATGAATCTGACAAAGAGGTTTCGGAGTCCGACCCAAAGGAGTCAACCAGGTACTCTGATGATGATCCCTATGATTACAGTGGTTACCAAAAACCCAAGGAAAGTTCCAGTTACGAAAGCCAAGAATCACCATCATCTTATGGATCCGATGAAAGCAAAGAGAGTAAGGAAAGCAAAGAAAACCCAACTTACGACTATGATCCAGCTTCTGCAGACTACATCAAATCAGAATCTGAAAAAATCTTGAAGAATGCTGAATCCGCTAATTGTAAGAAGGTCCAAAAAGACTCGATGATCTGTACGGTCTGTAAGGATCCAAAGACTGGTGGAAATTCGGAATCTTGTAGCTATTCTTACCAACCCGAAGATAAGAAGTTTGCTTATACTAAGTCTAAATCCTTTGGAAGCCCTACGGAAAATCGAGGGGGAAATAAGGAAAGTGAGGAAAGCAATCCCTATGGATCTTCAGAGTATTCTGATGATGACGGTTATTATGCTACTGAACATAAACCTGTTGCGTACCAAAGTGGAAAGCAAGAAACTGCTGATTCAAAAACACAAGCGGTGATTTCTAATCAGAGTACTACTCAGGTAAATAAGCGAAATTATTAAATTGTTGCAGATTTTCTGTATGAAGAAGGCTGTTTTATTGTTAATAAAAGAGTTTTAGAGAAATAAGTGAAGGATAAGAGATAATTTGCCCAAAACACCTTCATTCTTTGCTTCTTTCATCTCTCTTCTCTAACTTCTTTCAAATTATGTTTCTCTTACTTTCTTCTCGTTCTTATGTAATGCTTTATTTCAATCTTTATTCCGATTTTCTGGCAATGAGAGTATCAGCCATGTCGTATAGTGAAGAAATTGCGCAATTTTTGGTTCAAACACATCCAGAGGTCGCATATTTTAACCGATTACAGAGTTTAAAAAAATAAAAACTCTATAATCGGCTAAAAAATGCGACCTCTTGAACTTTTTGAACCAAAAATTCCGTTTTAACTTTCGAATAGGTCTGTGTTTTTATTTCACCAATTTCTTATTTAATTGTGAGTTGAAAAATGTCAAAAAAAAAACTATAATTTTTCATATTTGACTAACCGATTCTACCTACTTTGCTTGATTTCCTGATATTTTCTTAAAAATACATAAAATTAGTCAAGTTAATTTTATTGAATAAAAATATTACATTATAGATTAAATTCCTAATTTTAATTAATTGCTATTAATAAACTAATGGATAAAAGTGGCATCTGCTGAATATTTTGTGTTTGAATGCATTATTTACCGATTTCATCGTTAAATTATGTAAATTACCTATTAGTCATTATCGGCAACTATTTTATAACGATTTTCATTCTTATAAACAGTTTTTTAAAGAAATTCAATTATTTCGCATCTTTGAACATATTATAGAAAAAATTTGGCTGCGAAGTCATTCCTTTTCGTCTTCAGAATAACATTTTGACACAATATATTGCCATTCAGTAACAACTTTCATTGTTATTAGAATTTATTAATAAAAAATTGACTTATTTCGCATTTTTGCCAATAAAAGCCATTCTTTTTCTGCGGAATGAATTATTTTTGCTTCAAGAATACTACCTTAATACAATTTATTGTCACTCAACAGCAATTGTTGTGAACAATTGTTATGAACAAATTCACATATTTCGCATTTTTGAACATTTTTTTCTGCTAAATAATTTTTTTCTTATTTAAGAAGAATAATTTGACCACAATTGATTGCTATTCAATATAAATTGTCATTGTTATAAACAAATTTACTTATTTCGCATCTTTGAACATTCTTTTCTGCTAAATCATTTCTTTTCAATTTAATAAGAATAATTCGATTACTTAAAATTGCAATTTAACATAAATTGCCATTGTCATTAACAATTGTTATAAACAAATTCACCTATTTTTGTCTCAATAATAATAATAATTTCTTTTCATCTCAATAATAAAATTTTAATATAATAGATTGCCGTTTAACAACAGGTGTCATTGTTATAAAAAAATTTTATAAATAAATTAATTGTTTTAGATTTTTCATTATAAGTTAAAAAGACCAAATAATTAAACCTATTTATAAGAGTCGTTAAAATCAATGATAATTTTATTACTACAAGTTTTTCATTGGCAATCTTTTGTGTAAAAATATTATTCTGGAAACGAAAAGAAATCATTTTGTAGAAAAGATGACTTGCCCACGTTAAAAAGTGCGAAATAAATTGATTTTTTTATAACAATGAGAATTGTGACTAAGAATTATATTAAAATAATTATCCCGTGATACTTTTATTCTTGAAATGAAAAGAAATATTTGGTTAACAAAAATTCCTGTGTGTTCAAAAATGTGACATAAGTGAATTTATTATTCAAAATTGTTCATGTAATTGACAATTGTTCTTGAATAGCAATCTATTGTGTCAAATTATTCTTCTTGAAAAGAAAAAAAAATCATTTCGAAAAAAATGTTACATTTAAAAAAAATTCCAAATAAGTAAAATTGTTCATAGCAATGGCAATTATTGTCATTTAGTTTTCAGTCATGGTGAGTTGTTAATTTTACATAATTTAATGAGGAAATGAGCATAAATAATGCATTCAAACGCAGCAGATTCCACTTGTTTCCATTTATTTGTTTATTACAATTAGAGAAATGAAGGAATTTAATCAGAATTCACAATTTTCATTTATCGAAAGCAAAATAGGTATCACAAACATAAAAAATTATGGTTTTTTCACATTTTTCAGTTTAAATTTCTAAGTAAAAAACACATTAAATTCGGTTAAGAAATACGACCTCTGGAAACTTTTAGTCCAAGAATTCATATTTTTCCTCACTGTGTGCTGAATTCATAGTTAGAACTGCATCCAGTATCGTAATGTCCACATGTCCGAAATTAAAGGAGAGGGGCCACTTTTTAGTTATTGAAACATCTCTTCCATATTTTTTGGAAATTACGTCCTTTGCATAATAAATTCTAATCTTCGAACGATCTCAGGCACCGGTTTCGAAGGTGGACCTCGAGTTTCTGGGCACTTCCAAGCGACAAGAAGAAATCGAAAAATTCCTGAAGGAATTCCAGGCCGAAGATAGGACCAAGTGCCAAAAAGTGATGAAAGACAAGATGACTTGTTACCAATGCCGGCACGAAACTGGAGTTCAAAAAGAAGAATGCATGTTCCTAACAGCCCCAGCGAACAAAACTAAAAATCGGGTTTCTTATCGAGAGTCCAAGAAGTTCAAGCTCGATCCGAAACATGACGCTACAGCATCCTCAGAAATTGTAAAGAAGAAAAGGAAGGTCATTAGAGTTAAGGAAAATTCTAGCATTCCCTTGGAACCAACATTTTCAGCCAGTGAAGATTCCTACACGAGAACGAAAGAGACTAAGAAGAAGAATCCTGAAAAAGATCAGGATGATGATGCTGATGAAAATGATGATCAGGACGGAGAAAATTATGGCGAAAATAATGATTATAGGGATCATAATGATCATAAGGATGAAAAATATAAAGATGGTCCTAAGGAAGTTGAGCCTTATGAATATGTTGCTGAAACTAAATACAAGTATGATAAACTTCTTGGACTCACACTTCCTGCATATATGCTAGAAACTTCAGAATTTGAAAAAGAATTTGATGACATTTACACTGGTGGTAGATCGTCAAGTTAATTAATTTTATTAGATTTTCCAATAATTTGTAAATATTTTCAATATTTTCTTATGGAATTCTGAACTTTTATAATTGTTAAGAGATACAAAAACATATGAATAGTTCAAGATGACTCAGTAAGAATTGCTGTAAAATGATAAATTAAGTTCTAAGGAGAATAAATATTACTGATTGTAAAATGGGAATGTTTTTGTTATTTAGTGTGTAAAGGAATGTAATTAATATTATTTTTAAATAAATAGTTTTTAAAAAACGGCTGCTTATTTTTCATTCATGGTGATTTTTTCTAAACTTTTAGTTTCTCTTTATAGTCACAAAGTCGAATCGATCATGCGAATCTCGATTACGGAAATCAATGCAACTTTCCAGTCTTGCAAGATAAGTTTTTTGGAATAGTTTCGTAAACTTGGATTGGACGAAAGAACTTTCGAATCTTGAAGAGCGTTATTGTGAAAAAAACATCCTAATCTAACAAAAAATTATAATAATTAAAATAAAATTGTCCTACTCGATTATCTTACAATGAAAAGAAAATTGATAAAATGCCTTTCACTGAAAGTGCGGTAAGTATAAGAAATTGTATAAGTCATGATAGGAGTTGAAAAACCAATTTCCTTTTTTTCTGAGAGTTTCCAAACAGAATGAGATTCTATACAAAAATGGAATCCAAACAATAAAGTATGCACTTTTTTATGAATAGCTGATGATATAATCATGCTTTATCAGCAATATGTGACTACATTCACTAGAGATAAAGCAATAAATTCAGAATAAAGAGTCCAAGGTTACTTCACATTTTCAATTTTTCTTCCTATCTTCTTTTCGTATTTTTTCTATATTTTAAAACTTTATTTTTACGCATGAACCATTATCGACGTTTTTGAACATTTGAATTGATGCTAATAGAAAATTCATTTTCTATAGTCAAAGTACCTTAATTGAATCATAAGTTTATTTTGTTCCACGCTTTTCAATGTTTGGAATTATAATTCAAACAAAATAATCACAATATTAATAGGTTAACCAGCACGAAAATTGTTCTAGTTAAGGGCCATTTGTATTTTATACAGTGTTAAAAATTGAATTTTTTGACAGTATGGAACCCACTTTATGTCAACAATACGTTATAAAAATATATTTATCGCAATGGATCATAGATTATATTGTGATTCGGAATTTCCTGACTACAGTGAATCGTGTTTATGGGATTTTCCCAAGTTGTAAATTGATTTTGTTGACCGAATTCATTTCAAATCGTACAGATAATCTAAGCTCAAGTCAAAGAATTATTTGCTACTCACATATGTTGTTTTTCAAAGGGAATAAAGGCGACACGTATCCTACCGATTTGCCGAAAAAAATTTTTGACAAAGTTATGAGTATTTGAATTTTAAAAATTGAAAACGCGGATTATCACAAAATTGTCCAAATTTTAATTAAAAGTGTCATATTTTTTAATATTATATAATATAGGTATTTGACCTCTTCTTTCTGATTCTGATGCAATTTCTTGCCCTGTAGCGAAATTTGTTAGAAAAGTTTTTTTAAAAAGTTAAGAAGTGACCAAATGGCGACGGTTTTTCTGAAAATATTGGAAGTCAATTTATTCAAAATTCCACTGTTTTCTCTTGATTTTTTTTTCTTGATTCGTCCTAATGTAGAGAGAAGATTTTATGATATTCTGCGCTGTGCCCGCGTCCTGGTTTCTACTTCGCGTTATTTTTAAGAATTTTGCGAAAATATTTATAAAATCCTTTAGGATTTTTTTTTCAACAATACTATGATATATGATATCATATAAAAATAAAAGAAGAACACGAATGAACATTTTCAACAACTTTAACATGAAACTTTTTCCATTGAATTCGGTATTTTTGAGATTATTGAAACTTTTAAATTAAGTCCTTTTTGGTTCATCACAACACAAAATTGTATTTTAATTAATTGATGTTATGGTTTTTGACAAAAAAAAATGATTTAAAAATTATAAAAATGATGATAATATGATGTATATGATATTATGATATATACCATTAAGCCATTTCCCTTTCAGGGTAGGCGTGACACTACCCGATTCGGGTAGTGTTTCTAGGTTGATAGCTTGTAGTAAAATAACTACAAGATGATATTATATAATATATATCATATTAAATAATATATAATACTATGATATTATGATGATAATTATAAAAATGTCCTATACAAATTTGACAAAATTGTATTGTTGAGAAAAAAATAAATCTTTATGGATTTTATACATATTTTCGTAAAAATCTCGAAAAGAAACTTTTTTGTTCTTTCAACTTTTTTCATATCTTATGTCGTTTTGGCAAGAAATTTGAATATTTTATTTTTCAAACAATGAAAAATTCTCTCTTCTCATCAAGGATGAATCTAGAAAAAATGAAGAGAACAAAAACGGTGAAATTTCGAATAAATTAACTTTGAATATTTCCACAAAAACCGCCGCGATTTTGTCAATTTCGACCTTTTTAACATTTTCTAACGGATTCGGGATTCCGAAAGAGGACGAGAAATTTTACCAGAATCAGAAAGAAAAAGGTGATGACCTATATTAGATTAAAAAATATCACACCGTGAAAAAAAATTTGGACCATTCTGTTATAGTCCGCGTTTTTAATTTTAAAAATTCAAACACTCATAACTTGGTCAAAAAAAAGTTTTGGCAAATCGGTAAGATACGCGTCAACTGTGTTGTCTTATTTCCTTTTGAAAAACCTCATATTTGATTAGGTCTTACAGTTTCTAATATATTGAGGACAAGTGAGTGTACGCGTTTCAGTCTCAGACATTTGCAATCAGCAAAGGTTATTGGCAAACTATTAGTATAGGACTTTTGTCACGAAGCAGGTAAAAATTGCGAAATTAAAAAAAAAATAATTTTGCAATGAGTGATTTGAGAATGAGATATTCGGCATTTACTATTTTTTCAACTCACGTGGCTTATGTAATTTATTTGAAAAAGAATAAAATTTGATAAGCTTAAGGACAAAAATCAAACTTATGTCTTTTGTTTCTTGTGATGTTTTTTTTATACCAAAAGATCATTTCCGAAGTTTCTGAAGTATTTCCTAGATTTAAAACATGAAAAAATGCACTTTCAAATAATTGGAATAACAACTAGGTAAAGCCCATTTCTTTTTTCCTCCACTTTACTCTAAAAATTAAAAAAAAAATTCAAATCTTGAATGTATAGCTCATAAGAAACTCTTGCTTCTATAGTTTTCTCAGAATTTTATATTTTGAATCCTATATTATTTGCAAACCGCACATTGCAAACAATTTTTTTTTAATTTCGTAATTTCGGTCTGTTGATGAAAAGTCGTACCTACTGGGAAGGTTCAGTTTGTGGTGGATAATCATCGACTTGGGCAACGAGAAAGCTTTATACCCCAGCATCACATATACTCTAAATTTTGTAAATATTTGTTGCTTCAATTCAATTGCCAAAGTTAGATACAAAGTCTCTAGCTTATTCTCTACGTTTCCATCATAAGTATAAGTTTTTTTGAAAATACCGCCGGGCCAGT
>CAKNYM010042703.1:0-33371 GCA_932195095.1 Andricus curvator
GAAGAACAAGAAAAAATCTGCCTCAGCCCGGATTTGAACCGGGAACGAAATCAAATCCAGTCTGAGGCAGATTTTTTCTTGTTCTTCAAATTTTATTTGTCCGAAGTAATCGTTTTAACATCGAAATTTATATTAATTAAAAATTTGAAAACTCGGACGCAACATCTTTGAATGGTAATAACATCTTCCAAATATTAATTAGATTAAACTTACGTTGATCAAAAATGGTACATTTGTCGCAGGGAGAAATACGTATAGTACTTCCCTGAAAAAAGGTAGCTATGGAGAACAAGAAAATATCTGCTGCAGTCTCGGTGGCGTAATTGGTTAACGCTCCACTCATGGATAGTGGCGTTCCCGGTTCAAATCTGGGCTGAGGCAGATTTTTTCTTGTTCTTCAAATTTTATTTGTCCCAAGTAATCGTTTTAACATCGAAATTTATATTAATTAAAATTTTGAAAACTCGGACGTTAACATCTTTGAATGGTAATAACATCTTCCAAATATTAATTAAATAGAAATTAACATTGAGAAATCGTAAAACCATACAACATAACAAACATTCTTAGCTTAAAATGATTGATAATTTTGCATACAAAAAGTTATGAAAATTGATCAATTATTCTTTCGGAGGGCTGAAGTTGTTGCGGGTATTCTAGAGTCTTAATTCTATAAACCCTTTTTCTGGTAGTTTTGTCAAAAAATGCTCCCGTAAACAAAAAGATATTTCACTTGAAATCAGATTTCTTACTTAAAACAAATCGACAGTGGCGTAGCCAGGTGAAGGGGGCTGAGGAGGCTCACCCTCCCCCCAATTGAGTAATCACATATGTTATAGACTGGAAAACTTCGTTATATTTATATCAGCTTGTGTCTATGTTCTGACAGCTCTGTTATTTGCCATAAATGCTAACGCTAAGTAGGGATTATATACAGTATAGAAACCATAATAAACTATTGCGTTTATTCTTCATGTTACCTGCGAAAATGAAGGCAGTAAACTGAAAAATTTCACATTTAAAATTGAGTAAACTCAAAGGCCAACACCATAAAACAAGATTTTAGCACACCAAAGATTTATTTATAAGTATAGCTTTGTCCTAATCCAGTACAACTACCTGAAAGGTAGAAATTCGTAAGCGGATCATAAATTAGGAAGGCCCTCATTGTAGAGTAAAGTGTTCTCAGAATTCATTGGAAATTTTTTTTCTCGAATTTGCATGCAAATCGCCCTCAAATTTGGTTCAATCCTACCCTCCCCCCCCCAAATGCGTTTAAAAAAATTATATTTAGAGGTTCCACAAGAACCATGAAGTTTAACCCTTAAACGGCACACTTCAACCCAGCATACGTAAACGGCACACTAGTGCGAATTGGGATTCTGTGATTTCAGCTGAATATTTTAAGATGAAAATAAAGTTCAAAATATGCGTATAAATATATGATTTTGGGGTAAAATTTTTCGCCCAATCCGCTGGACCAGCTTAAATTCATCGAAAATTATATCAACTTATAAAAAAATTGTTATTAAAAAAAGGTGTTCTTGAAAAATAGACATTTTCCACAAAAAAACATAATTTTTTCAAAATTAAAGGTATTGAAACGAAACTAACGCGATTCTTTATTCAAATAGATGTTCTTTCATAAAAAAAATATGCCAATCCGATAAAATTATATTAAGTATTTTTCCCGATGTGTCAGATTTTCGGTATTTTCGTATGAAGTATATCACGAGTGCAGGACAGCACACATTGTCATTTTTGTAGTATACAAGCATATTATTGCAAGAATAGTGGTTTTCATGTCAAATTTTGAAAATATTCATTTTATAATGACTTCGTGAAGCTCTCCATGTGGCTGTTTGTTAAAAAGATTGATCAGTGAACTGTGTCAGGGCGGTGATGTACGAAGTGAGGGTGCGTTAGGAAAGAGTAAAAGTATATAGAATATTTAGAGAAAAGAACAAACTTTTATTACCTATGTTTTAGACAAAAATAAAATTATTTTATTGTGAAAATATTAATCTTATGACAAACATCATTGAACATTTATTCATTAAAACCAATGCAGTCAACGCAGATAGAAGCTCTGTGATCGACGCACATTGTATTCAGACTACTCTGCTAATGCCTGTAGAACAGTCCTAGAAGTTCGCAAATTGTAACGACGTCCTTACTCAGCCATTCTTATTATAAAAAAAGATTGTTGAAAAAATATTATGATATCAATTTAGAGTCTAAAATTAGTGAGTAATTGTAAAATTTGTGCTTTGCATGCAACATTTTTTCTGGCATATGAAATGCTATTTATTATTGTTTATAATATTTATTTGTATTTATAGTCATAGTTATGAACAAATTAACTTACCTTTTTATGAAAGATCTTGTTTCAGGCACAGAAACACCGTTTTACAATTTTTCATAAAACACGACTTGGCACCTTCTAACGGCACACTAGTGCGAATTTGCACCACTTAAAACTTTTACAGTGACTTACTCGGCTGATCGCAGGTGGATGAATATCTGTTTACGCGTCGTGTATTTATGGGTGTATGGACATATTTAACGTAGTGGGGAGAGATCTTGAAAATAGTTCTAGAAAGAATATCAGCACTTTGAAATTTTTGCTGGTGCGAATTCGCACTAGTGTGCCGTTTGAGGGTTAATACATATTTTCCATAAGAAAAAAAGACGTTTTGGTCAATTTTATTCAAAATCGTCAATATTAGGTGTATCGAGTTTCGACTCAACATCTTTTTTCACAATTAGCAATAGAATACGAATAAAACCTTATTTTTGAAATATCACCCCCATAAGTCTGTTTTATAGGGTTCCGAAAAAACCCCATAACCCGGGTAAAAATATTTCGTCTTGATTTTGTCTTGAATGTCTTCAATATGTCTTTAGGACCATGATGTATGGTTCCGTCTCACCAGCTAGACATTGAAGATATACAGACTTCTCTTGCTTGTCTTGATAAAGTCTTGATAAATACACCGAATTGCTCTTAAAAAAAATTATATTACCAATTTGTGGCCTTAACATTTGCCAGGGTCAAAATTAGAGAAGTTTTATTTTGTAAATTTTATTGTCCATTATACTCCGACCTCTATAAACTATGGAGTCCCTGCCGATATGGTCCATAGTATGGACCCCATCGGCAGGGCCTGCCATTTCCAGGAATCAGGTAGCTAGGTAAGGACCAAACAGTTGACATCTGCTGAGGATTAAGGATTAAGGATAACTGACGCCACATTAATTATGATAATATTATTCCTTCTTGGAATAACTACTGCGCATATACGTTTTACTAAAAATTAAACTAAAAATATGATTCCTCACACACACACACAATATATGGCGGATCAACGTTCGAGCCCATCGAGAAAAGTTTGGATACACCAATGCATCGACTTGCGAAAAATCAAATTAAAGATCGAAGGATCGAGTACTTTTGCAATAAATTCTTCACGGACTCGATGAGGATCGCCAATCACTAAAGTACACTCAAACCCACTATGACCGTATTCTCGATTAGCTGTTAATCTATGGGTATATTGAAGATGACGAGTAAGTCCATTAATTCCATCATCCAAGTATTGTCTGCATTCAAAAAAACTTACATATTTGGCATTTGGCATAAAAAATATGAGATTTCGAAGTGTAATTTTCTTTTCTAGTATAAATACGAAGAAATAATACATCTAAAAAATCAATTTACGATATTTTTCGACCCTTCCTAGTCCACTATAACTGTTATTGTAAACATTTTAGATGGAAGTCGCCGTCAATATGACAAATTTGAATTCGTAAACAAAATAGGTAGCCGAAATGTTCCAGAAGCTTTAAAACTTCTTTCCAGGTGTCGTATTTCGAAATAAATAAAAGTGAAGTTCAATAGTTTCAAAATAATTCACACTGTTGCTTAGAAGAAAGCCCAAAAAACGCTAAATGAACTGACAAAAGTTTATTCACCAATTTTTTGCACATAAAAAACATTCAGATTGACTTGTATACGGTAGGGAGTGAAATATTCGAAAAGCACACAGAACAATTAAAGCAAATGAAAAACTGTCATTCAGGATAAAAGATACAATCGACTGAATACTTCAGTGAATCGTTCTTTTATTGAGGAATATGGACTGGGCTTTCGTCTTTTTTTAACCGAAGTGACACATTTGACGTAGTTCTAAAAATTGAAATGATTTTAATCAGCCAACTTTGATATTTTGGAAATAAATTAACATTCTTGGAGTTATTCTATCATATCTTACATACAATTTTTAAATTATAAATAATTAAGCGAGAAAAAATGTATATATCAAAACTTCAGATTAATCTAAGCTTTTCGATGTTGAAAAAATGTAAGGCTTATCTGTAAAATTTTAAATTTTGCAATTGGCTGCTTACTCTTGGGTAGATGCTAAAAAAATAATTTGTTTCACAGAACACTCTTTCTTGTATGAATATCGTAATATGACAATTTTAAGAATTATTCGGAGCAAAAACAAAAATAAATTCAATTAAACGGCATTTTATTTTTCTTATTTATTTTTAACTACTACTATAAAAATATTCTCACTTAAATTGAATCCATGTACTTGTGAAGAAAAATTTTTAATCGGCATACGATTAAAGGGTCCGATTTTAATGGGCCGACAAGGGCTCGCAGCATTTGAATGTTGGCCATTGAAAATCAAAGATGATAATACTGTAAATAAAATTGAAATAAATAAAGTCGAGGATTATTTTTACAATAAATATAAAGGTCTATTTAGCAGAAAACCAGGGTTGTATACGAAAAGCAAAATGAAAATCTATTTAAAATGGAATGCGCGACCGATTGCGATGAAGTGTAGGCCCGTCGCGCACGCATTGAAGGCTCTTATCCAAGAGGAAATCGATCGGTTCTCGGACTTAAGCACTTGGAGCCAGTTGATGTTAGCGAGTGGGCCACGCCGATTGTTCCAACATTTAAAAGCAACGGAAAAATTCGCGTTTACGGAGATTTTAAATTAACGGTTAATCCTTATCTAATTATAGATAAATACCCGCTTCACACTGTCGATGATATTTTCGCAGTAACGCAGTGCGGATGTTACTATACCGAATTGGATATGATTCATTGTTATATGCAGTTTGCTTTTGATGAAAGTTGTCTAGATTTGTTAAGTATAGTAACACACAAAGGTTTATACCGCTATAAAAAAATTCCAGAAGGTATATCACCTGCACGTTCGGATGTACAAAAGAAAATGGATGAATGTTTCAGAGGAATCGATGGTGTGATTTCTTATATGTATTGACAATATTTGTATAATGGAGCGTACGCCGGAAGAAAATATGATAAGAGTTCAAATGGTAGCGAGCGCTTATTAGAATGCGGCTTGAAACTGAAACCGAAACATTTTAAAGAATTGAATTCATTTTTAGGGTTAATTAACTTTTATGCAAGATTTCTTAAAGATATATCAGACAATTGGAAACCTTTTTATGATTGTGCGAACGCTAGTGAATTTATATGGGATGAAAAATGTGAAAGAGCATTCGTGTGGGTTAAAAATGAATTGATTTCTCCGCGAGTTTTAGCGAACTTTAATCCGAACGAACAGCTTGTTTCAGCATGCGACGCATTGTCGTGCATCTTTTCAGCGATTTTATTGCATAAGTTCAAAGACAATTCAGAAATTCCGCTGTCGCTGCGGCCACCCAGCAGACCACATAGTAAAACGCATTGACTTCTAGAAATAATTATCATTATCATTACAAATAAATATGCATAAGAAGTTTATACTGATAAGTGAAGTATTACAATTCTTTTGTTTAAATAAACGTTGGTTTTTAAAAACTGAGGCTTCGGCGAAAGCGTCGAATTTGGCGTGGACGACGGACGTAGTTGTCACGGTAATGACAACGGTATGGACGGCTGCAGCGATTGCAGTGCATCGGCGTTGATGTCCTTAAAATCGGTGGAGTGCTTGGACGAATTGGACTGTTTGTGTCGGGTAAAACGGCAGCAGGAGGTGTGCGTGGGCGAATATGTGATGGACTAATTTCGCAAGGTGGTGTGCAGATGCGCAGTGGTGAAGCTCGTGGAGACTGTACATTTGGTATGGTAAGTAGACATGGCAACACCCTGATGGCAATGATACGCATGATGAATTGTGATCTTGTCTGCAAATATAAGCAATAATAATATCAATGATAATGATAATAAAAATAATATCCCTACCGAAGGTGTTCTCGCGTTATCGTCGCGGTAGGACTTGAGCTTTCCTCTCATGAATTTGACGGCTATGTTGGCTGTAGCATTGCTACTGACAGGGTTTCCCATGCCAGACAGCCAGAGAGCGAAGAGGAAAGTGACTAAAAGGAACACCAAAACTCGTAAACTTGAATGGAGAGTCTTTTGAAAATTTTGAAACGCTTGTCGCTTCCCGGGGATCGTCGGGGCGCCCCTGGAGCCACCGGTGGGAGCCACACCATGTGGGACGGTGGTGATGTTGAGCTACGAGATGTTCAGGCGGATCTCACTAATGAAACAGCTGGCCAGCAAGAACATCTGCGACATACGGTAAGCAGTGAAACATCAACTGTGCCTGCTGAGGATGCTTTGGCTAGCGTCAGCTATTTGCTATCGCTAAGGTGAAGAACATCAGGACTAATATACACATTTCAAAAGATCAAACAATGGAGATTAAACAACAGGTTGATTTGGCGTGGAAAAACGACAGCAATGAACATCAGTTAGAGGAAGCCGCAGCACACGAACAAGCAACGGCAATTGATGTTCTTCCTCAACCTGGTGATGATCCAGCACCACCACATCCTCCAGAGGTAGATGGCCTAATACAACCAGAGACAGAAGCAGAGGTTCAACAACCAAGGAGGCGATTAATATGGACATAACATATGAACAGAGATGTGATGCGCTTTTATTTTCTGGCAAAGAAAAGTGGGCAAAGTGTAAGGAGAGAACATCATCGACTCTTCTTACTTTAGTACCCAGAACTAGCCACAAGAATAAATGAGCAGAATCTAGGATATCAGAAACGCTCAATATCTGTAAACAGATTGCTTTCGGCTGTTGAAATAGCTGACATCGAAATGGAAGTGGAACAGCAGCTTCCTATTGATGAACTTCCCTTGAAAAATGTTTACAACTAAGAACTGATTGAAGCTGAAGGCATAGGTGCTACGGACTATGTAAATCAAATACTGGATCTACTAGAACCACATCCTGATATTAATAGCGATGATGTGAACAGCGAAATCCCAGAAAAACTACAGAACCTTGAGCGGAATTTTGGTCATACTTTACAAGAGTTCAGACATGTTAAACAAACACAAAGGCATTCTCTGACCAAGATGCTCATCACAAATAATCTGCGTGCGCTAATAGAATACCTGAACAGCAAGATTTTACCTATGCATTTGAACGCAACGCAAACTGCGTTAGAGGTGCAAACTCTTGTATACTGTGAAGCTGTTTCAACCGTTAGAACATTAAGCCGCAGAACTAGGCCTATAAATGCAGTCTTTGCCCCAGAAAGGGGGCGAGATCCACAATGGAAGATCAGGTTGGATATGGATGTCAGCAAAGTAAGGTGCAAATTAGGTCGACTGACTCAATATAAAAAAGGTAATAGAACCAGAAAGCTGATACACCATGTTGCTAAAATCATCTACCCTCGGTACATCGAAACATTATTTTAATTATAGACTCCCAAAGGCAGAGACTTAATCTTCTTACTGCTAGACTGCGTCGGTACAAGAAAAGTCGTGCAGGAAGGCAACAAAATCGTACCTTTCAGGAAGATGAAACAAGGTTTTATTGTGAACTGAGTGTAATGAAAAATAACCAGCAATGCACCAAAGTCCCTCAACTCGAAGACATGACTAACTATTGGTCGTGTGTTTGGGGAAAAACGAACAGAAGAAATTTAGACGCTGGGTGGTTCCAACTAGAGAAGGCAAAAGCTAACAATAACCCTGAAATGGAGCTGACTAACATCACAGCTTTAGATGTTTGAGCTGTTTTGAAAAGAGCAAGTAACTGGAAAGCTCCAGGTCCGGACATGGTTCACAACTTCTGGTACAAGTACCTGACTAGTCTGCATTCTGCGTTGGCAACGTGTTTTCAGAAGATCATCGAACACCCAGATCTAATGCCAGGCTTTATGCTCCAGGGTACCACGTATATGTTGCCTAAAAAACCAGACGCTCAAAACCCATTTGAATTTCGACCGATAGCATAGTCGCTGTTGCCATGACGCAAACTCGTAAACATCAAAGAAACTTGCACATGGCATACATTGACTACAAGCAAGCATTTCCTTCCGCACCACATAACTATTTGCTTTACAACACCATCTGTAAAGCGGATCTTGACTACACGCCCTTGATTTTGTCCTCAGAGGAGGCCTTGAATATCAGGGCAGAAACCATAGAGGAATTAGAAACGCAATGGAGACAGAAAGCCATCCAAGGTGAGCACCCCAAAACGTTAGATCAACATTAAGTGGATAGTGGGGCACCCAATATTTGGCTGAGAAAGGGCGTCCTGTATCCGGAAATGGAAGGATTCGTCATTGCGATTCAGAACAGGGTTGTCAGCACCAGAAATTAGCGCAAACACGAATCACATCAAGACGTGGTTGACCAGTGCTGATTATGTGGTGATACGAACGAATCCATCGAGCACATAATTGATGGTTGTCGCGTAATAGCTCAAAGAGAATATATGCACAGACATAATGATGTGGCGTGCATTATACATCAACAACTTGCCCTAAACCTAGGACTCTTAACAGAATGGATGCCTTTCTATAGATACATTCCAATGTTCGTTCGACCTGACATCGTGACTCGAGAAAAAAAAGGTCGGAGAGTTTACATCATCGACATTGCTTGTCCACTCAACCGAAATTTGCAGACAACGTATATAACCAACATTCACAAGTATAGCGAGCTAAGGCATGAAGCAAAGACAATATGGAGTAATGTGAAACGTGCATCTGTTCACCCTATTGTGATTTCGGCTACAGGCAATGTGCACGCAAGATGCACTGAACATCTTGAATATTTAGGAGTCAGTTGGGTACTGGCAGCAGCTCAGAAGGCAAGTTCATTTAACACCTGTCGCATTGTAAGAAACTTCCTAGACCATCAGGAAGCAAGCGACTAACAACCTATGGAGTGATACATGATAGCTCTGAGAAAGCATCCAGAGGCGACTGTTGTCACCTCCAACACTCACGGTCGCTGTGTAAGGATAACAGCGGTGAAGACAAACTGCAAACTACACCATGCTCCTAATTTTGTACCTACAACATCATCGCAAATAATTTCAAACATCGTATTAAAATAACTTATAACATCCTCATTTTAATAATAATAAATAATCTTGTTCTTGCAATCAGCCACGTTGCATTGGGCTAACACCCCAATGCAACGAATTATGCGGTTACGTCACTAGTATCGCGCAGGTTCACCCACAATAGGTCTCTTTCGGATGGAGGCCATGGTTCAGTTGGGAGTTGCAATAGGACCGAACCGAGGCGACGACCAGGCAATGGCCCCAAATAAACGCGAGAAACTCGATTTAAATGATCGCACCAACTCAGGAGGGATATCCTTACCTGTTGGCAAAGAAACTCACCGGCGCGAAGAGGATTCATGCAGAGTTTACATGACCATTGGGTCAATATGCACCAGCAATATGCTCATAAAACGCCTCAGTATTTAAGAGATCAGGTATCTTTTTGGCGCAAAAATGGATATTAAGCTCTTTATCAGCAAGAAGAAGAGCAACATACTCCAGCGACTATACCACCCGTTCCAGCAAAACCACCTTTGCAGATAGCCGATAATACCAACATGAGAAGTAGGAGATCCATCCACCAAAAAGTCTTTCTCAGGATGGACAAATTAGCTGAAGCTAATATTGCTCCCCCGATTTGCTCCCCGAAGATGTTAATCTCTGGAATCTGAACTGTGTAGTTTACGAGAAGGCGGTCTCTCTGCTTAGAGACAATAGAAGTAACGATACTTCAGTACGCCTGAGTAAGACTCGCGCGCGTATTGCACAGCTTCAGTTTAAAATTGAAACGGCAAGACGGCATGCATTAAACATTTAGTGCGTGATTAGCTACATAACATCAAATACAAAATTCACTTCAAAAGTTAGGGCCATTGCTCGAAACTTAAGGCAAGCAAATTACACACTGAACAAGTATAAACTGTTGACCATCAAGCACAACTGGACGCAAAAAATAAGATCTCTTTCAACAGCGAAACAGCGCCTTGAACGGCGAGGAGGAAAGAGTGTTCACTAATTACTGCTGAAGAAGTGAAGAAAGTTATCGCTAGAACTAAGAACTTTTCAGCGCCAGGGCCAGATGAAATCAACAACTTTTGGTGGAAGAAGTTCACTTCTACGCATCAACATCTAGCTCGTATATTTACTACTTTCTTAAACGGAGAACAACCCATCCCGCAGTGGATAGTGGAAGGGCGCACGGTATTGACCCCTAAGACCGAAAATTTGTCAAGTCCAAAGAACTACAGGCTCATAGCTTGTTTAAATACCAGCTACAAGCTATTCGCTGGCATCCTCAAAGAGAGGATATTAACATCTATCGAGCCGGTATGGAGTGCAATAGTTGAGCAACGTGGATGCAAGAGAGGACTGGCAGGTTGCAGGAAGAACCTGTTAATAGACAGGTGTATTACCCAGGACTCGATCAGGTATCGGTGCAATCAGTCCATGGCTTGGATTGACTACTGGAAGGCATTCGATAACACGAACCATGAGCTACTTATTAAGCTCATTGAATGCATGGAGTTGCATCCGAAAATAGTGAGATGCATAAAAGAGCTTATGCTCTTGTGGCGGACAAGATTTGTCATAACATCTGACAAAAGACAAGTGACTACCAGCCATATCATATATGAGAGGGGGGTCTTTCAAGGAGACTCTCTAATTCCGATACTTTTCTGCATCTCCCTCCTGCCTCTATCTATTGTGCTCAGACGCAAAAGCTCTGGATACCTATGTGGCCCGCCGAACAGGAGAGAATATAAGGTCAACCACCTTTTATACATAGACGACCTTAAACTCTTTGCTTCCTCGAAAGAGGACTTTAACATCCTTGTGGAGGCGGTAAATAGGTACTCTAAAGCGATTAGCATGAGCTTCGGACTGGACAAGTGGGCCTGCGTCCACCTACACCAAGGAAGACTAGAAACTACATCATCGCTTCACGATCAGGATGTTCAACTGCGAGGCGGAAATACCATTCAACATCTTGGTAATGGAGAAGCATATACATATCTTGGCATACCGCAAGCGGAAACCCAAAATGTGCGTGTGTTAAAAATGACCCTTGCAAAAAGGTATCGACAAATTCGCCGAAAAATACCTCGAATATACCTTCTGCGAGATGAAGGTGGTAGAGGCTTGCTAAGCTTGGAGTGTCTTCATCGGAGAACGGTACGGGTTACAGCCTGCTCAGTTCTAAATATCGCAGATTCTCTTATGTGACTCGTACATCATCATGAAGTCGTCAATACTGCGGCGTTTCTATACCGTGCCGCAGATAGGGCCGCAGTTGAGCTTGACCTCCCATTTGATTCCAGCGCCACGACACATGGCTTAGCATCACTAACACCTTTGGTGCTTAAAAGTCGTGTACAGGAAGCAGAACATACGCTTCTACTCAGAGAACATGCTGACAAGCCCCTTCACGGTGAATTCTACGGCATCATACGTAGAGAAGAGCTCTCGATGGGTCTGTCCAACATGTTTCGCAGGTCTGCTGGATTGAGATCAGAGACAGAGGGATTTCTTTTTGCTTGTCAAGACGGCGTTATAGACACCTTAGTTTACCGCGAGCGCATAATGAATGTACCTTTAGGCGAAACCAGCTACCGAGCGTGCAAGCAAGAGCATAGAGAGACACAATGCGGCTCTAAAAGTGTTATATTTTCACCTTAGGAACTTCTATGGCGTTGATCTATTGCCCGTCTTGCCATACGCCCAGGGGGAACTCGAGTCCGTTGTGGATAATGATCAGTGTAAGATCTACTGGAATTTCTCATTCTCCACCACTCAACGTATCAGTGCTACGAAGCCTGATATTGCCCTCCAAGATCTGAAAACGAAGATCATTTACGTGATTGAATTCTCAGCACCAGCCGATGGTGATATCACGGCAAAGAAGAAAGAAAAACGGGCGAAATATCAAGCAATTCTTTTCGAGCTAATTAGTCTGTACCAAGGCTACAAAGTCCATCTTGTAGTTCTCATAATCGGCCGTCTTGGAGGTATGAAAGCTTCATTTCTTAGACAACTCAACAAGATTTCGGCTTGCCAGCGTCAGGCTCATTCCATCGCGAATCGGATACAAAAGGCTGTTCTTCTGGGATCACTTCATCTAGTCCGTCAACACTGTTCCTCATAACATTCTACAAAGATTGGTAGCTCTGGAAAAGTATCGAGAGGCAAAACCTTCATCTCCAACTGTCCCGTCTGCCGCGTAAGGTCATATGCGGCTAGAGACCTGACTCCAAGGAACAGTGTTGCACGATGTTATCTCGCTTAAATTTCCCGCTCCTGCTTACCTTCTAGGCTGGAAGGAGCAGAAGTGGATGACGAACACGTTCCAGTTGCTTGAAGGAACCATGATCGTAGCTTCCGGAGCCTACAACTTCTCATAATAAATAATATTATTAATAATATTAATAATAATATTATTAAGCATTAGTAATTATTAGCCTTATTTAAATTATTTGATATTTTTCTAGAATGAATTGTTAATTACTTGGTTGGTGAGCAGCCAACGAATGACATCATTAATGCAATTCTGATTCATGGAACCATCATTAATTACATAATTTGAATCTCATAACAGTCACCTGCCCGGACTCCTCGCTAACGTGCACCCGTTGTGTCCAGTCCGCTGCCGCCGCCGAACTGCCGACTGACAAGAGAACACGCGCTTTATTGGCCAGCAGTGACTTACTCCCCACACTGCATGCCTCCAACTTCGTTGATTAAGAAAAAATTAATCTCTTGACGAACACTCTGCTGCTCGTTCACTGTCCCCGGTCCGCTGCCGCCGCCGAAGTGCCGACCAGCGAGAGAACGCGTACTTTATAGGCTAGCAGTGGCTTACTCCCCACCCGGCGTACCCCCACTCGCTTGGGTAGTGAAGGTCTCACTCGGTGAACTTGCGCGCCACTCAGCTCGAGTTATCGTTACGGCGCGTAATATTCAAATTTTAAATGCTTCACTAACATGAATTGTAAAAAGTCTTACAATATAAATAATCAAATATAATTATTTAACAATTATTTTAAGTTCATAATTTTAATTATCAACTAGTATAAGCTAACTAATTAATACTACTGAATATTATAATAAATTTTAAATTTAAAGCTTTTTCGGGTTTCAATCGTGTGCAAAACTTCGAATATCGCCGATTTTTCGTGAACATTGCAGTTCACTTCTTCCGCGCTGACCTAAAACTGAAGTTTCAGGTTATGTTGTTCTTATATGTATTCTCTACGATGCCTGTGATTGGCCAGACCGCCCCATGTTGGGGACTGGTCGAACTTGATTGGTCAATCAAAGCTTTTTTTTTTAAATCCGGGAGGACGGGAAGCCAAATCGGATTGGTATCATATCCATTGTCCCTATTGATGTTATTAGGGTATTTTAAGATTTCGATTGCTCCTTTATGTTTTCTTGGAAAAATATTGTACGTTTTTGCGATGACGGTTGTTTTGTCAAATAAAATGCTATGTCCTGTTTCGATATGATGCTCAGCTAGTGCTGATTACGTGAAATGTTTTAGCCTGACTTTACTCTCATGTTCCTTCACACGTTGGCCCAGTCGGTAACTTAGCAAAGATCAGAACCTTGCTCGGCCGGTAACTTAGCACACATCAGGGGTGGGACTCCGATGCCTTAAATCGAACAATCCTCTCTTTCTATCATATGAGATAGATAACAAGGTGCAATCAAAGTTGAAACGATCGTTTCGAAAACTCTCTTTCTATCGTATATGGTGGACAGAGAGGGTCCGATGGTATGCCAACGACAAGTCGTATTTATCGTTTCATAACTATGAGATCCTATCTGCCTACCATATACGATAGAAAGAGAGCTTTCGAAACCATCATTTCGGTTTCGATCGCGCCTCGTTGTCTATCGCACATGGTAGAAAGAGAGGTCCGTTCGAGTTAAGGCATCGGAGTCCCACTGCTGAACCTTGCTTGGTCCGTAGGTGTCGTAGAACCCGTATAGCTATACTACTTTCCATAATATAAATAATTTGATTATTGTATGTTTCAATTATTATATTGAAACTTGTGGTATCTTCTATTGAGGGTTTTCCTTTATTATATGAATTTGTGTAGATATTCGGAAAAATGATATATGTTTGATTATATTTGTTAAAATACAACAATTGTTGATTTTGTAAAGAAATAAAATAAGTAAATATGAAACTTTGGCCTGGAAAATAATTTTTTTGCAGTAACTGCTTCTATGTCAAATTGAAATTAAACAATTATTATTATTTCATTAAAAATATTACGAAATTTGTATGTATTTAGGAATATTGTAATTTTTATTTTAAAAGGTTTGTTCTTCTCTGTAAATACTTTAAATTATTGCGCGAGTGATCGTCAGTAACAATTTCTATGAAACATTAACATTAATTTGTGATTGTCCAATTTCGTATTTTGCTTCATCATCTGAATTGATATATTTCATCTATAATAGTATTAAACGGAATTTTCTGGGCAATTTTTTTTGCCAGCTCTTTCTTTTCTTTTTCTCTAAATGACATATGACCTAATTCAGATAGTTCACATTTATGTCCCACGTGTGTTTTGATGAACTTCACAGTGCAGTCACCTGCAAATAACGTGAAGAGGACTATCATAATCTACGAGTATAAATAATTCAAATTTAAAATTATATACTTATGTTTAAATTAAAAATCAAACTCAGGGTAAGTGTGATATATATTTTTTTGTTTTCTTTTTCATTGTGAAATACGAGAATCTGTCAAAATGTTGATGTTTGTTGGAGAGGTTAATGAACATCATTTTTGCAATAAAAATTATGTAAGTCCATAATAACTTTTTTCAGACAATTTACGCCCCCCCCCCCCTTCATTACGCGTTTTTTGTAGTAAGTGTACGTAACTTTAACTAAAAAGTGGTTTTTAAAATTTTTTGAAATCGTAGAATATGAAATTGACAGGCATCAAGTTGCATAGTTTTTAGTTTAAAGGAGTTGTAATTAATCTATAATTGTTTGATTTGAAAAGTTTTTAATTCAAAATCGTTCTAAATATCAGTTTTCAATTACAAAGGCTTTAAATTTGAACTTTTTAATTACTCTTTAAACATTTCAAAAACTCTTAATATCAAGTCCATAATATTCATAATAGTCATCAATCGTCAAGTCATCAAGTTTTGAAAAATTGTATAACATATAGATAACGTATAGTATAACGTATAGACAGCAAGCATACATGCTAAAATGATGATCCTTGTATGAATTCCCCCTGCCTGTTTTTCAACACTGTGTTCTGTACTCTCCTCCGGTTTTACATTTCCAATCAAAAAATTCTGCAACCGATGAAAACTTCAATTCCTCTGATTCGATGGTGATATCGTGGCACTTTTTGTAATGACCGAACGTCTCGTCGGTTGATTGTATTGCAATGGCAACATATATGTATAATGCATTTTCGCGTAAACTTCAATAAATTGCGGTCCATGATGTTGTTTTATATGTCTTTTTAGGGTAGACGGACTTGCAAAACACTTGTCACAAAACCAACATACAATTTCCGTTTCTTTTTTTTATATAAGTTAATATATTTGTTTTAATGTGTAACTTTAAACTGTCACTCATCGCAAAGGTGTTGTTACACACATAACATTTTAAGTTTGGCATATTTCACTGGTAATCGTAACAAATCACTTCTCACAGAACACTGAAAACATTAGCATAACAAATTTGACGCGTTTACTTTTGTTCATTAAACGTAATCAACAGTAGTGAATGTTTGCATACACTGTAAAAGAAATCAACGAAATTTTACATCGTCAGGCGTGGGAAATAAAAGGACCCTGCACGAACGTGGTAACTTTCCGCGACGGAGGGTAAAATCACACTCTGTTGGGAATTTCAAAATGTCTGTAACAATCTGTGATTGTTCATTAATGCCCTTACTGTCCACTACAGGCAGCACCTCCCGGACATGCGAAAAGACATGAGATATTCAAACCTCGTTCAAATCCATTTTGGTTAGAAGTAGATTTACTAATGGGATTATTAAATAATTAATAATTATTTGGGTTAATAAATAATTGAATAATTTATAGAGAGAGGCTTGGTATTTTAAGAAAGCGAACTGACTCTGTAGTGTAAGGACTTTCTAAAGTTGAATTTCAATTTGACTTTATGATTTGTATGTAATTGAAAAAGAATCTTGTTTGCTACACGTTTTGTTTTCAGCTCTAGTTTACAATGCGAAATAAGTATGAAAGAAACGTAAATTGAATGACTTCAAAGGGGTTTTAGGAAAAAGGGTTAGTTAGACTCACAAAATATAACGTCGAGATTTTGTGCTTGAATATTTAAGTCAAATAAAGAAGACATTGTGATTAACTAGTTTGAACCAGAAGTTCAGCTGATTTTCATTTGTACAAAAACTGTAAAAACTAATGAACTTTGTACTACTGTTAATTATTTGACGTTTTTGATGGTAAAGCATGAAATGAGATTTGAGCTTAAATTGAGGAAACGTGTCATGCTTCAGTCAAGTTGGGAGTGTAAATCTGAATGCTGATTGGTTGGTAGTATGAGTATGATTGAGAGTAGGATTGCGCGGGAGGTCCATGGATCGCTGCGCGATCCAGGAGCCCGCGGGCAACATCGATTTTCGAGATCAGATTCTTATCAGCTCGCGACGCGAAATCTTTGTCTCCGATGCCTCTATATGTACTATAGAAATTGGACTTCGAGAAAATTATAGTGAACAGAGCTTGAATATATTCACCCTTTAATTCAAAGTATTTTTTGTGTCTTATTGTGTTTAACCTTCTTTAGCTCTTAAAGCAGGATCTTATTTTATTCAACTTCAATTTCTGGACTATTTTATCATCGTTGGATTCGTCAAGTTCGGAGGCCGGACAAGAAGAGGTTTCGCTCTTAGTGGAAGGAACTCACTAAAGGACAAACTAAATAATTAAATTCAAATTAAGTTCATTTTTCGCGCCAATTTAATCGTGAACTGTTACATGTCGACCGTGACATTCCCATCTAGTGGTGACATTTCGAAGCTGCTAATGGCTTTTACCTAGCGAGAGTAGCAATAACCTAAAAATTTCATGGGAAAACTTTCAAATGAGTCCTTTGCAAATATGACGTTCGTCATCTTTAATTGCATTCTGTACATTTTTTGCAGTACTTATAAAGTACATAGATAATTTCAGATACAAATATAAATTAATAAACACACAAAAATAAAATAAATTTTGGTTATGATTCTATAAGGACGCCGAGACGCTGCAAACTTTTCCCACATAAGTGTATTCAAATTCACTTAAAAAAAAAAAATATATATATATATATATCTCGGTATAAACAGAAACAAGGACAATTTTTTCACTCGCTTTGACAAGTATACCGAATAAACGATTAAGTTCGACGCTCCATTGGATTAATTAATCGTTATCTACAATAATATATTTTATTATTGCAACACTTGTTAACGTCACACATGGTAATATTCCGATTGGTACCGTGGAAACCTGCTACTTTAGTCCATAAGATTAGAACGACAGTCGGCGGAAAATTACCACGCTAGAACAGGGTCCTTTTATTTCCTACGACCGACGGTGTAATTTTCAGCAACTGACGTGAAATAACATGCGCTGCCGCGGCGTATTTTATGCACCAGTGCAATTTTACCACAACAGAATATGTGAAATTTCGAGGACATTTTCTACAGTGTACTTAAGTCGCTGGCACTAAGAATAGGAGAGTTTACCAACCGCTAGGTAGCGCTAGCTATTCTAGTCAAAGTTCCGCGAAAATTTCATATTAGATAAATTAACAATTGACTTTTTACATTCTCATCAGAGAAGGTATTAGATTTGTGTAAAATTTGACCCCCCACCCGTTTTTGTCAAATGTCCACGGTTTGAGACCCCCTGAGCCCAAAAAACAGTTTCTTACGAATGTGTCGGTCTTTTTGTATGTATGTATGTCTGCCTGTATGCCTGTTTGTTTGTGAGCACGATAACTTTTGAAAAAATTAATCTATTAGATTGGCCTTTCGTACACTCCTTTAGTTTCAGAAACTGAAGGTCGAGTTTGTTAGCCAGCTATTTTGGATAAAAATTCAAAAAGTGAGAGCATTTTGAAAATTCTTCAGAGCATTTTTTTCAAGATTTGGATAATTTATGTACGGTTATTCATAGTGCTCGAAAAGTTGAACAATTTATTTTCACGGTTTTTTTCGATAAAAAGAAAATTATTAAACAATGCACGATATGAAAAGAAGTCAAGAAAAGGAAAATGTTCATTTTCGGAAGCACTTTTTTCCAAATTTAAAATTTTCCATGTACGGTTATTAGTAGTACTCGAAAAGACCCTACACAATATGCATTAAAAAAGGATCTACAAATTTGTTAGGAATCACTTCTTGATAGGACGCGTAATTTTTGTTTTATTCGTAAAAAATAACATTAAAAATAAAACAATTAAATTTTTTGGAAAACGGCACAAGGTACGAACAAAAATTAAGAAATAAAAATTTGTCACCCAAAGAGCATATAAAAATTTTTTATTGATAATTTTGAGATAGAACAAGTGGATTTTCTTTTAATCATAAAAAACAAGATTAAAAATAAAAAAATTAAACTTTTGGAAAAAAGACATGAGAGACGGAAAAAAATGAAAAGTCAAAAGTTGTTCAACCAAATAAGATCTATAAATTTATTATAAACTCTTGTTATGAAAACATATGAAAAACAAAAAAATTACCTTTTTGAAAAACGGACACAGCCTACAATAACATTTTATTTTACAACATTTTTCGCCTAAATTATGTCTACAAATTTGGTTAAAACCACTTTACACTAGGATGCGTGTTTTGAGTTTAACTTTTAAACAATAAAATTGACGATAAACAAATTAAATTTATAGAAAAACGACACTAGTTGCAATACAATGTATAATAAAAAAATGTTTTTTTTTTTCTTATAGCATGCGCACTTTTTTCAATCATAAGAACAAGACAATGAAAATACGTATATTCCAATAGCATTGCATATTACGAATTGTAATAATATAAATTCATTGAAATGATACATTTTCCAGGGTAGCTAAGAATAAAATTTAATGCAAAATAAGAAACAAATACTAAATTAATCATGATAAATAAAACTTGTACTTTATTTTGCAATATCTGAGTAAGCAATTCCAGGCCGAGGTACATAAATAAATGTAATATACATTTGATATAAAAGTGTTGAACATACTGTAGAAACGATCAGATTTTGGAAAAAAATCGAGTGCGAAGACCATGTGCGTAGCGCGAGGTAAATACATTATCGAGCGCGAAGCGTGAAATGAATAAATTATCGAGCGAGAAGCACGAGAACCAACAGTCGCACGCCCTAGGCGCACTCAAACTTGCGAGCGAAGCGACCCACGCGCGATGAGAATGTGCCCGCGCGGCGGGCAGATTTTTTATAGTTATGTTTATAGTTTATAAATAAAACAAGTTAAAAGTACCAGGTATTCAGTTTCAACAGAAAAAAATAAATATTTTAAGTACTGATCAGTTTTTCTTTCGTAGTTCTGAATTTCACAAATATAACATTATTTTCGATTGAAAAAACGTATCAAAGTACGAACTGAAGTGATAAAAAATTTGACCCTAAATTTGAGGTAATGTTCCAGTTTCGAGGGTTTTACGGTTTATTTATTCATATAGCCGGTAGGTTTGTGTGGCATTTGATAGTTTTCGGCATGAAAATATAAAATTTTGGAGAACTAGTACTTTTTTGTTTGATGACAAAATTAAAAAAATGTATTATTAATTCCTATAAAAAAAGACATTTTTTTTGTATTCAATTTGAAATCGCGGTACTCATGCGGTACTCATATATATGCTTTAATTGCTTTATACTCAGTAAAATAAACAGAAGATCAAACACTGTAAATAAGTGATAAATTTATGTTCATTGTTACGTTGTTTAATCTTTGTTAGCAATGTTTTTCTTTTTTAAAATAACTTTATTTTTCAAAATATAACCTATAAGTCCGAAGTAATAGGGACCCAGTAATAGGTACACATCTCTGTTACTTTGTTTTAAGATATGTTATTTTATTATATATTTAAAATAATAGTCACGTAAAGTGAGAATAATGCTTGATATATCACTAATAGGGACATTTACCCTACATTCTTTCAAAAGATCCGGCAAGAATTCTCTGAGAGGTCGAGAGATACTCTCAGGTCGAGAGCAGAGCTAGCACATGTGAAATGCGCTTGGTGAAAATGTTCAGTACGTACTTTGTGCGCGCTACACACTCTAGTACCGCAGTTCTTCTCTTAGAGCTGGTGCTGTTGCCGACGCATCGGGAGAAAGACGAGCTTTCTTGTCGGGAGCGGCTATTTAACAGCTCACCCCACTTGTAGCCAGGTTAGTCCCCACTCCATTGTTACCTGTGCTACCTATATGTGCTCCGCTGCTGGTGGCAGTTCGAAGAGGGTTTACCGCATACCACCAAAGATATTAGGTCCGAGGTACGGCATGAGAGTAGCTCTACCACATACCGGTAGTTAGCGCGGCCGGCAAGTTTGTGTTTTGCATATATATATATATATATATATATATATATATATATATTGCCTATGACCACCCATCTCACGGTTGTGAGACGTGGCCATAGGTGTGATTTACCGCAGTGCTACTGGGGGCTATTGACATTTTTTGGATGGCAGTTGCTCTTAGTTGAACCCTGCGGTGGTTCTTTAACTTTTTTTTTTAATTATATATATATATATATATATATATAATTTGAAGTTAATTTGAATTAGGTTAATTTGAATAATAATTTGAATATAGGTTTATTTGAAGAAAGGGAAACTTAATGGCATCCCTGAAGATCCTGAGCTCGTTGACAGAAGCGCTATACGACACCTTGGCGCTAGAGAGACCTATACATACCTGGGCGTGCCACAGAGCCGCATTCAGGACGTGATATCTATAAAGGATACTCTCCAGTGCAGATACAAACGTCTCATCCAGCGGATATGGTCTTATGAACTGTCGGCGAGGAACAAAGTATCTACAACGAACATGCTTGCCGTCCCCGTAGTACTCTATTCATTTGGAGTAGTTCCATGGACGAAGGACGAGCTTAGATCGCTCGATATCGGGTCCCGAAAGGTTAAGCACATGAACAAAAGCATGCACCTTAAGTCTTCTGTTCCACGACTTTACATCTCACGCCGTCAAGGTGGTCACGGAATACTGAATCTTGAATGTCTTCACAAGAGGATCATTCTGGGTACAGCAGATATGGTCACAAATGGACAAGACCCTCCTCTTAAAATGGTCAGGAAACACGAAAAAGTGGGCAAAGGGGCGTTTATGTAAAAAGCAGCTGAGGAGGCTGCTGAAACACTCGGCCTTGACTTCAATATCAGGGGTGAGCAAAATGCATCAGTCGATGTCGTATGAGCTAACGTTTACTTTCCTTAGATCACCCAGATTGAAGTCGGGCACGGAGGGCTTCATTTTGGCATGTCAAGACGGTGTCACTTCCACTGTAGCATACCGTCGCCACATTTTGAGCCAAGACATTCCCGATGATAGCTGCAGAGCTTGTCATGCACACCCCGAGCATCTAGGACACATACTATCTAGTTGTCCAACTCATGCGGGAACGACCTACATCCAAAGGCACAATGCGGCACTAAGAGTGCTTTATCACCATCTCTGTCACTCTTACGGCATTAGTCCAAATATCTCTCCGCTAAACGCTCTTAGAGAAATAGAGTCAATTGTCGAAAATGAGAAGTGCCGCATATACTGGAACGTCATATTCTCGACAATTGTTTTTGTTGCGCACTCGAGGTCTGACATAGTTCTCCTTGACTTCGAGAAACGAACCATGTTCGTTATCGAATTTTCGGCACCAGCTGACAAAAACGTCACAGCCAAGGAGAAAGAAAAGAAAGAGAGGTATACAGACCTTATAAGGGAGTTGCGACGGTTATACCCGGAATATTTTGTTAAACTAATCATCTTGATCATCGGCGCTCTTGGAGCTGCCAAGGTTCCACTGGTTAATAGCCTGAAAAGCATCCCGCGTGTCAACAAAATGCTGAGACACTTGCGGCGAAAATGCAGAAGGCTGTCGTCCTTGAGTCGCTCCGTGTCCTCAGGGTGCACGAGACTTCTGCTGGATCATCGTATTGAATTCGTCGCAGACTATAAACACCTATCTCACGGTCGTGAGACGTGGTTACAGCTGAAATTTTACCGCGATTTCGCTGGGAGCGGGTGCAATGTTTCAGATTAGCACCCGCTCCTGGCGAAATACTGCGGTTTTCCTTATGACAAACTTTTAACTATATAACTTTTAGTTCCTCCACATACTTGCAGAGGCGCGACATGCAACTATGTATTCGATCGCGCCAAATCGTAGTGCGTTTCAAATCCAAATTGGTAATAATCTAATTTTACTTGATAAGTGAAAGAAAATATAATTTTAATTCAATAGTAAAGGTCTTGAATGAATTCGAAACGGTGATCCCAAAGATTGGTCAGCCGAGGATACGAAATTGTTGAAAATCGAAAATTGCTAGTTCTAAAAATTTGATATTAAAAAACCCGAATGACTTTTTGAAATAAAAATTAGTCGGAAAGTGTAGCAAAGAGGTCCTAAAATTTTGAATTCTCGTAAATTTAATATTTTTTCCTATGTGTATTAAAATTATGGTAATTTTTTGTATGCAAAATTGTTGGTATTAAATGGTGATAACAAATTTGAATTGAAAAATGTATTTTTTGTTTCAGTTGTAATTTTT
Source organism: Andricus curvator (assembly GCA_932195095.1). Taxonomy (NCBI): domain Eukaryota; kingdom Metazoa; phylum Arthropoda; class Insecta; order Hymenoptera; family Cynipidae; genus Andricus; species Andricus curvator. The sequence goes on from CAKNYM010042703.1 coordinate 23,142, forward strand.
TTGGAATACCTCTCTTTAGTTGCATTGGATAAGCAAGTTCTAATTTCCATATAGACCTGGACAAACATCTTCTGAGATGTTACATTTTTTCCATATTTGTGAATTTAGTGGTATATGAGTTTTTTAACAGCTGTCAAGTCTAAGGAGCATTCTTCAAAGTCAAAGGAAATTACGGCTTGCTTCTACAGTTTAACTCGGTCGGCTGGCTCTTCGCGCAAAAAATATTGAGAACACTGAATTACTAAAGTATATTAAATTTAATGAGGGCCTAAAATTATTCTACTTATTATTATGTTAAAATTAATTAATTCCTTTCACGGTTTATTTTAAAAGAGAAACTTTCGAGATACGAAATAAATTAATTTAAAAAAATCTTTTCGTACTTTAGAATTTCCGTGAAATTAGACAAATTCTTTTTTAAAACTAAATTTAAAATTTGAAGGAAATTTAAATAAATTCAAAAAGTAAATAAAATCTAGTTGAATTCAAAATTTAACTAAAATTTAGTTGGATTTGAAATTTAAATAAAATTTAGTTCAATTCAAAATTTAAATAAAATTTAGTTAAATTTAAAAGTTAAATAAGGTTTAGTTCTTCTCTATTCATAATGTGTCCCCTAAGGGTTTACATGACTTCCATTTCTTGCAACACTTCCTTCTACATGTTTCATGAAATCTTATCCTTATTATTTACAGTTATTTACACCTATTTACAGAAAATCTTATATCTATATCCTTATTTTTATTTTTTCGACTATAGCGTAATTTGGGACGTGTTAGCGAACGAGTGAGCGAGTGATCGAAAGCGAGAGTGCAAGTGAGAGAGATAGAGACAGAGAGAGCGCGATAACGCAAACGCATCTTAATTTACTTATACTATCACATAACCATTACTTACAAATCTTTACGCTTCTAATTTAAACTTTCATTCTTTCTCATTCGCTCCCCTAGCACCCTCTAACTCCTTCATCCACTCTTCCCCCAAACCGTCCTCCCCTAGAATATTGACCACATTCTCTTGCCAGCTTCCTTTTGTCTTCGATTTCTCTTATACATCCTTCCCATACATGCTCCAATGTTTCCTCTCCACATTCACAGATTCTGCACTTTCTGTACTCTTTTTTTCCCAATACGTACCTGCCCTTACCTCGTTTCCCAATATCAATCTTGCTATTTTGGTCCATCTTTTCTCTCCCTATCCATATTCTAAATACTTTGGTACTTCTTCCCTTTTCACCATCTTATAACATTCATTATATTTTGATTCCTCAATCATCCCCCATCTTTCTATCAATTGTCTTTACATTCAATTTGACATTAAGCCAAATACGCCGTTAGGCCTAATGCCCCGGCAATACGCCTGTAGGATACCTCTCTGACTTTGAAAACAGCGCCACCTAACACGCGAACTATTGGGTATCTCGAAGTTATTTGACCAATGTTTATGAAAAAAGCAGTAAATATCAATTCATTTGAATCATAAATGTTAATCTTTAGTTTAAAATAAATTGCTTACTATAAGATTTTTCGTTAATATTGAATTGAAATTCAAATTTCTTCCCAATAGTTCCAAGTTGGTGGCGCTGTCGTAGGTACCCAACAGGCGTATAGTCCTACCCAGATAACAAAATGCGAGCAATATGCGACGCATTATGCACGCACGTCGTGCCGATCAACACGCACGAGATGCACTCACCAACGCAGACATATGTGTCTTCAATTGAGACGCATATCGCTCGCATGTCGTGCGGATCACGCGTGCGACGCATATCGCTCGCACGTCGTGATTAGTTATGCTCTAAAAATAATAAATTATGTAATATTAATATTTTTATATTTTAATTTGAGACATTCAATCAAATAAATTTTGGATTGGACTTCGAGTTTGCACTTTTCCCAATCAGTGACTAGAGATTTTTCTATCATTAGAAAGAGTATATTGTTTTAGGTTTAAAAAATAAAAAAATTTTATGATTAAAAATTGATAAAAAATCAAAGCGAATTAATTAAGAGGTTTAGAAACAGTTGAACGTATAGTAAATTATTTTGCTTTACCATAAAAAAGATAGGTTAGGTTTTATACTTACTGGTTAGAGGTTTATATTTACTATTTTTTCGATTGAACTTACCACAAGTCTGTTAATTTTCGGAATGCCGGATATAAAACACGATAAACACGATAAAACACGATAGTAAAATTCTTCGACAGATGCCAAAAGATGCTGAAAACACTTTTACTGACTTTTACAAAAACCAACGATGGTCAGGCGTCATCAAGTTGATAGCGTGTGTGAACAGTAGACTGTCGTGTAGAAGGAAAACGAACCTGACGGACGGTCGGAAATTAAAATGTATGTGAACATAAATTAAATTTTCAACTGCATATAATTTTTAATATTATTCGATCATTCTTCATAAATATTACAAATTAAAAGTGCAAAGAAAAAATAAATTTCACTTGAAATTTATTTGCGATTAGAATTATTGAAATTTTTTAATTTATATCAATGTATGTAATTTAAAAACAAGTTGAAAAATAAATTCAATTGATTAAGAAATTTTTTTAAATATAAGTTAATTTTCACGCATCTTCATGATGACGAAATGCGACTCATAAAGCTCGCAGCATTTGCCCATGTTCCGTGCTAGCGAAATGCGACTCATAACGCTCGCAGCTAAGTGACAATCATATATTGCTGGCGAGATGCACGCGTTCTGTCACGCATTGCATGAGAATCACGAAATGCGGGTGACGTGCTTCGCACGCATTGTTATCTGGGTAATGCCGGCACGGAGACGAATCTACCTGCGTCGAACTTTCTTTCGTATAATTCCCTGAATCCAAGGTGGCACTTAGTCGTCTGCATGCACTCACGGCTTAATGCCCAAAGTAACCTAGGCAATGAGACGAATTTCATTTTAAATCAATAACTATACATTTACTTGAAATCAGAAAAATTATATATCTATTGGTCGATGTAGTATAAAAATTAAGAAATTGTGGTAAATTGAGAAATCTTTTTAAAAGACATAAAATTATTTGTATCACCTTATAATACATTCATAGTAAACTCCAGTAAATAAAATTATCAATTTTCAAACATGTTACGAGCTGACAATTACCCCCACTCTACGTCTAATTAGCATATATAAAGCGCCGCCTCTCTGAGGAGTTTAGTTCTAGACCTGTACTCATAAACGCAAATAAAGCGCTCGAAGTCAGAGATTGACTTCGAGCTTACACAAAAAGTTCATTAAGTATTTTTACGCTAACAAGCATAAAAAAGAAGAATATTTAATAAAATAGTTAAATTTTCAAACAAGAAGTTGAATTTTCAACTAACATGGTGAGTCTCCAACCAAATAAACTAGTTTTTAACAAAGCAGTTCAACTTTCCACAAAGTAGTTGAATTTGGAACAAAAACATATGAATTCTCGATGAAAAATGTAACAGTTAATATTCCAACCAAAAGTCGAATATTTAACAATATAGTTGAATCCTCAACGAAAACAGATTATTAACTTTGAAGCAAACAGTTGCATTTTAAACCAAAAAAGATTAAATTTCTAGCAAAAGAGTTGCATTTTCAATAAAATAGACGACTTCAAATAAAACATATCTCTGGGATTTACTTTGAATGTATTATAGGATAATAAAAATAATTGTATGTATTTTAAAAAGATTCCACACTTTTTTTCTTCCTTCATTTTTATAATACACTGACCAATAGATATAGCATTTTTCTGATTCCAAGTAAATGTAGCGTTATTGGTTTAAAATTAAACTAATGTATTTGGTTGATAATTCATTTTGTCGGTAGAAATTTATTCTTATTGGTTGAAAATTCATCTTTTTAATTGAAAAATCAACTAATTGGTTGAAAATTCATCTATTTTACTGAAAATTCAACTCTTCTCTTGGAAATTAAATCTTTTTTGGTTTAAAATGCAACCGTTAGCTTCAAAATTAATAATCTTTTTTTCGCTGAGGATTCAACTACATTGTTAAATATTCGTCTTTTGGTTGGAATATTAACGATTACATTTTTCGTCGAGAATTCATATTTTTTTATTAAAAATTCAACTACTTGATGGATAGTTGAACTGCTTTGTTAAAAACTCTTTTATTTGGTTGAAGACTCATCATGTTAGTGTGTAATTGAACTTTTTGTTTGAAAATTTAACTATTTTATTTAGAAAATTTAGTTTTCATGTTTGAGAATTTATGGTTTTATTGACTGGGATTTACTCTGAATGTATTATAAGGTGATAAAAATAATTTATTGTATTTTAAAGAGATTTCTCAATTTTCCACAATTTCATAATTTTTATACTACATCGACCAATAGATATAGCATTTTCCTGATTTCAAGTAAATGTATAGTTATTGATTCAAAATGTAATTCGTCTCATTGCCCAGGATACTTTGGATATTAAGCCGTGAGTGCATGCAGACGAATAAGTGCCACCCTGGATTCAGGGAATTAGACGAAAGAAAGGTCGACGCAGGTAGATTCGTCTCCATGCCGGCATTAGGTCTAGTGCCCGGGCATTAGACCCAATGCCGTATTTGGCTTGATGCCTACGATATATATATATATATATATTAGGGTGGTCCAAAAAAAGACATTTTCGAATTTTTGAATTAGACTGCAATTTTCACAAAACACGAGTTGCTTACCTAAGAACAGGTTTCTAAAGAAGAAAAAGAAAACTTATAATAATTTATAGGAAAAAAAGACTATTAAAAACATGAAAAATGATTAAATTTTGAGTTCGGCGACGCCTTTGGTTTAAGCATGAATACAATAGAGCAATATACACCAGTCAATCCGAGGGCTCTACTCTTCTCTTAACTTGCTCTTCAGTGCTTCTCCTACTTATTTATGGCTCTTATTACCTGAGGCTTCTTCACACCATAAAGGGAACCAGATGCAGAAATGAAATAAATTTAAACGAAAAGTAAATGAAAATAAATATTTATTGTAGTTTTATTTTAAAATGGAGATCATTATTTACTAGCGACTTTTTGATTTTTAAACATTAAACTATTAGTAATGAATAAACATTGAATAATTATTGATTAATGAATTATTAAAATTAATAATAATTAATAAATGATTAGAATTAATAATAATAATTATTATTATTTTCAATAAATTATTATAAATTAAATAAATTAAAAAAATTTAATATTCAAAATAACAATAATTAAAAATGATAATTAATTAATAATAATTAAAATTAAATTAATTAAAATTTACATTTTTTTATGATTGATTAATAATTAAATAATTATTAATTAATAGATAATTATGAATGTATTAATAATTATTTAATTATTAATAATTCAATCATCTAATAATTCATAATTAATAACTAAATAATTAAAATTGATAATAATAATAATTAAAATTAATAATAATGATAATAATATCAATTATCAATGAAAAATTATTATAAATTAAATTAATTAAAAATGTAAAATGTTTAAAATAACAATATTTAATATTGATAATTATTGATGATAATTAAAATTAAATTCATTAAAATTTACAATGATTCATGATTGATTAATAATTAAATATCTATTAATTAATAATCAAAAAATCATTATTAAATTATTATTAATTCAATCATCTATTCATTCATTATTAAATAATATGAATCATTTACAATGGAATAGGGCAGAGACAATTCTCTGCAGAAATGCAATGAGATTTAGGTAAGGTGGTTGTTGAGGACTCAGGCGAGCCTCAAGCTTTAACAAAGGAGCAGGTCAAGTTCGCAAAGTGTAGCTGTTACATTGCTGCCACACTGCCAAGCTAAACCATAGGCGGCACCGTGAATTCTCTATGTTTAGTAGTGAATTTAGAAAAAACTTTGCAACAAATGCGAAGTCCTATTAATTATTTTTTTGCAAAACAAAAAAATATGCGTTTTCTATTTTCATATAGCCTACAATATGTTTCAGTCTAATCCCAAAAATTCGAAAATGCCTTTTTTTGGACCACCCTAATATATATGTGACGCGATCTGAAGAAAGACCCCTAAGCGGCCAAAAATCGATTTTCTGATTTTTAATGTTTTACGTAGATTCAAACTTGCTCCTTAAGATGGTATAGTTAAAAAAATTCCATCATTAATAATTTATTCAGTACAAGCGTGTAAACATTGTCGTTCTATGTCATTCTATCGGCCCGTCGCCACTTCTCCTGCTTCTCCTCTAAAATTTACGTTTGGCCGCTTAAGGGTCTTTCTTCAGATCGCGTCACATATATATATAGTTATAATTTAAAAAAAAAAGTTAAACAACCACCGCAGGGTCACACTAAGAGCAACTGCCATCCAACAAAATGTCAATAGCCCCCAGTAGCACCGCGGTAAATCACACCTATGGCCACGTCTCACAACCGTGAGATGGGTGGTCATAGGCAAGGACAAAATCACAACGACAGGCCGGCGAAACCCTCGTGTATCTTGAGGACACGAGGCGACCCAAGCATGACAGCTTTCTGCATCCATCTCGCAAGTGCCTTGGCATATTTTTGGCACGCGGGTATGGCTTTAAGGTTACGAACCAGTGATAGTTTCGCACCTACGAGAGCACCTATCACAAGGACAATTACTTGTACCGAATATTTTTGGTACAGTCGTTGTAGCTCTCTCATAAGGTCTTGATACCTCTCCTCTTTTTCTTTCTCCTTTGCAGTGATGTTGTATTCGGACGGAGCCGAGAATTCGATCACGAATATAGTTCGTTTTTGAAGTCTTGGAGAACAATGTCGGGCCTCGAGTGCGCAACGGAGACTGCTGCCCGAAAATCGTAGTTCCAGAAAATTTGGCACTTCTCGCTTCGGACAATCGACTCTATCTCCTTTGGAGCGTTCGGTAGGGCAGGGTCGCGGCCAACACCGTAAGAGCGACAAAGATGGTAATAAAGCACTCTTAGGGCCGCATTATGTCTATAGATATACGTCGTTCCCGTGTGGGTCGGACACCCTGATTGTATGTGTTCTAGGTACTCAGCGTGTGCATGACACGCTCTGCAACTATCACTGGGAACTTCTTGACATAAAATGCGCTCACGGTATGCTAAGGTGGAAATGATACCGTCCTGGCATGCGAAAATAAAACCCTCTGTACCTGAATTAAGCCCTGAAGATTTGAGGAAAGCAAAAGTTTGCTCCTTCGACAAGGACTGTTTTTCTACATTTCTGTGAAAGTTTCCGTGCATTTTCTTGTCGAGTAGCTCTTGGTGAAATATTTCAAACCTCTTCTTTCTTCACTTTGATTTTTAGAAGTGAAGCATCTAGATGAAGTAATGCACTCTCCTCACTTCTGATGTTAAAATTCAGGCCAAGGGTCTCGGCCGCTTGCTCCGCGGCTTTGTAAAGCAACGCTCCTTCGCCAATCATCTCGTAGTTCCTGACCATCTTTAGGAGAGGATCTCTGCCATTCGCAACGATATAAGCTGTACTTAGAACAATCCGGTTACGAAGACAATGGAGATTCAGAAGTCCGCGTCCACCTTGACGGCGTGAAATATATAATCGCGGAACTGACGAATTGATATGCAAGCTTTTATGCATATGCATGATCTTACGTGTAATGACATCAAGGGCCTTAAGCTCGTTCTTAGGCCATTGAACTACCCCAAAGGAGTAGAGTAGAACCGGGATGGCAAGCATGTTAGTCGCAGATACCTTGTTCAACGCCGACAGATTGGAAGACCAAATCTGTCGAAGAAGATGCTTGTATCTGCTTCGGAGAGACTCCTTCACTGATGTTACGTCCTGAATGCGGTTTTGAGGCACGCCCAGGTATGTATAGGTCTCTCCAGTATTAAGATGTCTGATAACACTTATATCCACAAGCTCAGGGTCCTTGGGAACGCCAGTAATCTTTCCTTTCTTCAGATAAATTTTGGCACACTTGTCCAAGCCAAAGTCCATCCCAATCTCTCCTGTGTAGTTCTTGACAATATTTATAGCAGTTTGAAGTTTGCTTCTACCAGAGGCATACATCTTCAGGTCATCCATATAAAATACATGAGTGACCTTATGCTCGCGCTGATTAGTGTCGCCACAGAGGTATCCAGGAGAATTTCGTAGTGCGAGAGATAGAGGCAAAAGTGTGATGCAAAAAAGCAAAGGGCTCATGATATCACCTTGAAAGACGCCCCTCTGGAAGGTGACGTTGTTCGTTGTCACACGATAATTTCTAGATGAGATAGTAAATCTAGTTTTCCAAAGAGGCATCAATCTCTCTATGCATCTCACTATGTGTGGATGTACCTTCAAGCTTTCCAACAGACTGATGATAAGTCTATGAGAGGTTGAATCGAAAGCTTTCCGGTAGTCAATCCAGGCCACTGATAGGACGCGCTGATGGGCTGCACCGTCTTTACAGACACACCTGTCAATCAGCAGGTTCTCTCGACAGCCTGCTACACCTTTTTTCGAGCCACGTTGTTCGTACATCTCTCGCCATACAGGCTCAATTCGTCGAACAATCCTGTTGTTGAGGACAGCTGTAAAGATCTTATACAGCGTGTTCAAACAAGTTATTGGCCTGTAATTCTCTGGGTTGGACAAGTTGCCTTTTTTGGCAGGAGTATAGTGCGTCCTAACACCAGCCACTGCGGAATGGGCGTCTCCGACTTTAAATATGAGGTGAATATGCGGGCCAAATGTTGGTGTGTAAAAGTAAACTTCTTCCACCAAAAGTTCTTGATACAATCTGGTCCAGCAGCGGAAAAGTTCTTCGTGCCTCTAAGTGCTTTTTTCACCTCTTCGGCAGTGATGATGGACATTCCTCCTCAAATTTTATGAGGTTGTCGCAAAACTCCTTGAAGCGGATGATATTTTCAGTATCTTCTTTCAACTTTAGTGTTTTCGGGATCTTGTACACCTCTCTCCAAAAAGTCTCTACCTCCTTGGGCTTGGGTGGATTTTTGACAGAAACAGGTAGATCACTGAAGAGGCGCGATGGGTCAGCGAGAAAATGTTGATTCTTCCTGATCCATCTCTCCCTCTTCTGTATTCTCCTCCTTACGTCAGATAACAGCCGTATTTTGTCAACAATATGCTGCTTTATTGTCAGCAGCTTTGACTTGTTTAGTGTGTGATTCAAGATCCTTAGTTCATGGGCGAACTTTCGAACCCTTTCCGTAAACGGTCTACCAGATGTTATGTAGTCAATCACACATTGAACACGGGACGCATTCTGTCTTGCCCATCCAATCCTCTTGTTCAGTTGATGCAAGCGTCTTTTGGTCTTTTGATCCATCGTTGGTTTCAGCCTTAGGAGGCCTTAGGGGCTTAGGAGGAACTTGCATGTTAATGTTCCTTCTAGTAATGAAATTGCGATCATCTCTCAGAAGGTGCCTGCTTTCTGCGGTTGGTCTCAATGTCGCTTCCTCATCTTCGTCTGCAGCTTCATAAAGCAGCGGTTGGGGAAGCGCTCCGCGTACATATCCATTTTTCCGGAGGTAGTCGGCTTGATTTCGCAAAGACTGATGCGAAACGTGCTGAAGCTCTGGGTGTTTCTGGCACCACAGAGTGTGCATACGCGCCATAAAGCCTCCGCGAACAGGGATAATGCTGGCATCGTAGCAGTCTAGCACGTCATCCCTGAGTCGATCCGTCCATTCAATGTGGGCGTTTCGCCGGTTCGTCGTCGTGTTTCCATCTAAATTATTTTCAGCACCCCGAACTCTAGGCTGATCGGTATTGTTTGCCGACCCATTGTCGGGCGCTCTGCGCGTTCCATTGTCTTGAACCGCATCTACAACATTTTGGTGTTTTGGTGGTTTCATTGTTGTTCCCACGAGCAGCTAGGGAAAGGGTTATTCCATCCTTGCAGAGCCCCGCGTGCGAGGATAAGGCTGATACTCTGAGAGGTCGCCCGGTATCCCAGAGTCACCGTTTGAGACACCTAACTTAGGTACCATTCAGCTTTCGGCACGGTTGTTACACCTTCGCTTAGGAGTTATTCCTTCGAGACCATCCCTGGACAATTGTCCGCGAATGCTTATTAATTATTGTAACCATATTCAGCAGAAACCCTTTGTACAGGAACCCTCTATCCGCAACCCGAGGACGCGTTCGGTGGCTTTGTCATAGGCCCTTCGGTTCTATTCCAAAGGAATCGAAACCGAAACCAAATATATATATATATGTATATATATATATATATATATATATATATATATATATATATATATAT